>JAJOOR010008527.1:0-40843 GCA_036250505.1 Solanum acaule | reverse complement strand
GATTCTTGAGTTAGTTTCTTGAAATCTCTATGGCCAAAAATTATGATTTTCATGAGTGAAGATGAAAATCTGATTGTTTTGAGCTTTTTGTTTGTCAATAAATTCGTTGATGGTTTTCTTGGACGTAAAAAGACAAAAACGATTATTTTCAATATTTTCCCGTCGGCTAATTCGTAACAGCACTGTATAGGTTACTAAAATAGTCATAACGTTTTACTGAGATATTGGATTGACGTGAAATTGGTGGCGTTGGAAAGTAGATTCAATTACCTTTAATTGGATAGGTTATGACTCACGTAACTCTTAATATTCTAAGAGATATGATCGTTTAAAGTTGACCCAAGCAGAATCTTACATCAAATCTTAATGAAACTTCAAGAACACTTATCAAGAACTCATCAAGAACTCTAATCTTTAAATTTCAAGAACGAAATTACGCTGAATAAATCATGATTGGTGTGTGGGTGAAAGAACCCAACACTATGGAAGCTTACATACCTATTAGGGATCAAACCCATGACGACAATCCGCAACAACTCTCAAGAACGTCGACGAACGCCTTCATCCTTTCTCTTTTCTCCTCTTTTCTCTTCTTTTCTCTTCTTGAACTCTCAACTAAAACTCTAGGCGTAAACTAGGATTATAAAACTGAACCTAATCATATTATACCCCTAAAATATTACTAAAAACGAATTAAATCTGATTGGATAAGGAAAAGACCAAAATACCCCTCTAAAATCCGGTTTTTGACTTTCCTTATCTAGACAGCCCAACTTCAAATGGACATATCTCCCTCATTATTGAAATTGAGCAAACTCGGTGGCGTTGAAAAGATAATTCAAAAATCTTCCTTACAGTATCTGGTATCACACCTAAATCATCTTGAGCTAGAAGTTATGGTCGTTTGAAGCCGACCTAAAACTCAAACTTAGCTTAACTTGCAAAATTTCAGATTTTTTCTATTTCCAATTTAATTCTTTTTGAAACTCAAGGTGCTACATCTAGTGACCTTAACACTTACGAAATTTTAATTCCTCGGTAAAATCCTACTCACAACGGAGGATGGTTCAAGTCTTAGCTCAAAACTTTTCTGAGGTGTTACACTACGGTTCAAGACTGATTGCTCTACATCAATCCAAATAAAGCAACTATCATACTTATATTTGAACATGAACACAGGGTCCTCCACAGGTTTTTCAATATACGAATTTGACCCTCCAATAATAATTGGAACACATTGAGTCTTCAAAAATTTTGTCTGTAGATAATGGACTTCAGACATAAATCTTCGGCCGTGAAGTTGGAATCTGGCTCAATTTCACCTAAAAATTTGTGAAACAAAATAACTGTCAATTAATATTCAGATTAAAATAAAGGAACCACAAAAGAATGACTTTTTCAAATATGTATTCCTAGCAATTAGTGTCGTACACCTTGTTTCTCTGCGTGTGTGATCTTGTTGGTCACGATTTCAAGTTCCTTAAATACTTGCATTTTGTCCGAGTTGATTATTTCTCCTAGAAAATGGGTGGCAAGGTCAACAAAGAGACGAGATTTTCCCGTCCCTGTTGCTCCCATTATGAAAACCACTTTCATGTTGTTGTTGTTGTTGATGAAAGTATTCATTTTAGCTACACATAAAATAAAATTATAATAATAATTAGTTTAAAATAGTAAATAATCTCATGAAAACCAATCATGCATACACTCATACATTAAAAAATCTTATAAATTTAAAGTTATTAAGTAGAAACCTTGCTTGAGATGTAATGAACTATGTAAAATAATATATTTTTCTTGATGGTGGTTATGAAAGAGATTGCATTGAGCATTTATAGTAAAATGTATTTGTGGACTTATTAATTATTATACCATATTCAGAAATACTAATATCTTTTAGGATAAGATCAATGACTTTTGAAAAATGTATAGATATGTCAACTGGAATTTTGGTAATGACAAGTAAATAATTTTAGGATAAAGTTATCAAATGTACATTGTTTGGAGATCGCATATAACTGGGCTTTTATAGTATAAATGTGATTATGAACTTATGAATTGGTATATACCAAATTTTTTAAAAAAAATCATATCTTTTAGGTTAAGAATAATTCTTGAAAAAAACCTTCAAATACATCAGCTTGAATTTGGGTGATTAGGCTTAAATAATTTTAGGATGAAGTTTCTAGATGCACATTGTTATGAGATCACATATAAGATTGACGAAAATATGGATTTCAAAAGGATTGTACAAAGAACTGAATAATATTTCTCAAGGATTACATTCAAGTGATAATGCGTCAATTCATACACTATTTAACAACACGTCATAAGTGCTAAGTCTAATTAAATTAGAAGGGAAGGAACAATTATCGATAACTATTTCAATTATAATTATTTAGATTTACTTGTGCAGCATGTAATAATAGATAAATGTTTTATTGAATGAAGCTTCCATCATCGTGATTGAATTAGGTAGAATATATTTCCTTAAATGATCCTTACCGATAGATTTCAAATTTATTATTTTCTCTTCTTTAATTTGTCTATGTAACAATTTTCAATTTGGAGTTAAGAATTTTAAAGAATAAAATTCTTTAAGGTTAGAATCTTCCCAAACATTTATAGTCATTTATGTTTTCACTCTATTACCTTGACATTAAGAATGATCTCATGTAATTGTGTAAGTACGTATTTATATTAATATATATTAAGTATCAAAGACTTGGACTTGGATTTGGACTTGGCGCTTGGGCTTGGATCGGACCTTAAAATAAATATTTTTATAAAGCTTTAATATTTGCTCTATAAATAACAATGTTTTTACAAACAAGAATAGTATGTATATCTGTAGTTCGATACAAACTGTACAAAATAGGTCAAAAATTAAAGTGACCAAGAGACAAAATAACACAAGATAGAGAAAATGATAGTTTATGTACACTCAATACTAATATTGTGATCATCATTTTTGAGAAATCTTTTCACAATATCTAGGCATGGTTGCAAAACAGTATTCCTCCATGTTTCGTCAACACCTTGTTTTCTATCTTCTTTGAAAATGTCAGTAGCACTAATATGATGCACCGGCCACATTTTCTCATTTATTAATCGTTGAATCTTGTCAAGTTGGTTACAAATTAATATACGAGTATTACGCTTGATACTTGAAATTGAAGCTTGAAGAATCATCTTCTTTGATTCATCATCTCCGTCTATATTTTTTTCTTCCCTTAAATATTTGGCCATTTCAGGACACCAATGGACCGTCGGACTCCTTTGGTGTAATCTGCATCTGGAATGAAAATTTGACACACCTCATCCACCAGCCCTACATGCAACATAAATTTAAGAATAGTTTTATTTAGGTGAACATATATTTGAAAATAAAAAGTATTATTAAGAAAACTATATAAGAAAAGTTTTAGTTAGAGTCATTATTATATTTTGATTCATATATCAAAAAACTACAAAAACTACCTGCATTGACCATTTCATCAACCCTCGTGTCAACTCTACGGTTCAAGACTGATTGCTCTACAACAATCCAAATAAAGCAACTGTCATACTTATATTTGAACATGAACACAGGGTCTTCCACAAGTTTTTCAATATACGAATTTGACCCTCCAACAGTAATTGGAACACGTTGAGTCTTGAAAAAAATTTCTATGTAGACAATGGACTTCAGACAGAAATCTTTGGCCGTGAAGTTAGAATCTAGCTCAATTACACCTAAAAATTTGTGAAACAAAATAACTGTCAATTAATATTCAAATTAAATTAAAGGAATCACAAAAGAATGTCTTTTTCAAATATGTATACCTAGCAAATAGTGTCGTACACCTTGTTTCTCAGCGTGTGTGATTTTGTTGGTCACGAATTCAAGTCCCTTAAATACTTGCATTTTGTCCGAGTTGATTATTTCTCCACAAAAATGGGTGGCAAGGTCAACAGAGAGACTAGATTTTCCCGTTCCTGTTGCTCCCATTATGAACACCACTTTCTTGTTGTTGTTGTTGATGAAAGTATTCATTTTAGCTACACATAAAATAAAATTATAATAATAATTAGTTTAAAATAGTAAATAATCTCATGAAAACCACTCATGCATACACTCATACATTAAAAAATCTTATAAATTTCAAGTTATTAAGTAGAAACCTTGCTTGAGATGTAATAAACTATGTAAAATAATTTATTTTTCTTGATGGTGGTTATGAAAGAGATTGCATTGAGCATTTATAGTAAAATGTATTTGTGGAGTTAATAATTATCATAACATATTCAGAAATACTGATATCTTTTAGGATAAGATCAATGACTTTTGATAAATGTATAGATATGTCAACTGGAATTTTGGTAATGACAAGTAAATAATTTTAGGATAAAGTTATCAAATGTACATTGTTTGGAGATCGCATATAACTGGGCATTTATAGTATTAATGTGATTATGAACTTATGAATTAGTATATATCAAATTTATTTAAAAAATCATATCTTTTATGTTATGAATAATTCTTGAAAAAACCTACAAATACGTCAGCTTGAATTTGGGTGATTAGGCTTAAATAATTTTAGGATGAAGTTTCTAGATGCACATTGTTATGAGATCACATACAAGATTGACGAAAACATGGATTTCAAAAGGATTGTACAAAGAACTCCATAATATTTCTCAAGGAATACATTCAAGTGATAATGCGTCAATTCATACACTATTTAACAACACGTCATAAGTCCTAAGTCTAATTCAATTAGAAGGGAAGGAACAATTATCGATAACTATTTCAATTACAATTATTTATATTTACTTGTGCAGCATGTAATAATAGATAAATGTTTTATTGAATGAAGCTTCCATCATCGTGATTGAATTAGGTAGAATATATTTCCTTAAATTGTCATTACCTTTAGATTGCAAATTTATTATTTTCTCTTCTTTGCCTATGTAACAATTTTAAATTTGGAGTTAAGAATTTTATTCTTTAAAATTCTTTAAGATTAGAATCTTCCCAAACATTTATAGTCATTTATTTTTTTCACTCTATTACCTTGACATTAAGAATGATCTCATGCAATTGTGTAAGTACGTATTTATATTAATATATATTAAATATCAAAGACTTGGATTTGGATTTGGACTTGGCGCTTGGGCTTATCGGACCTTAAAATAAATATTTTTATAAAGCTTAAATGTTTGCTCTATAAATAACAATGTTTTTACAGACAAGAATAGTATATATATCTGTAGTTCGATACAAACTGTACAAAATAGGTCAAAAATTAAAGTGACCAAGAGACAAAATAACACAATATAGAGATAATGATAGTTTATGTGCACTCAATACTAATATTGTGATCATCATTTTTGAGAAATCTTTTCACAATATCTAGGCGTGGTTGCAAAACAGTATTCCTCCATGCTTTGTCAAAAGCTTCTTTTCTATCTTCTTTGAAAACATCAATAGCAATAATATAATGCACCCGCCACATTTTCTCATTTATTAAACGTTGAATCTTGTCAAGTTGGTTACAAATTAATATACGAGTATTACGCTTGATACTTGAAATTGAAGCTTGAAGAATCATCTTCTTTGATTCATCATCTCCGTCTATATTTTTTTCTTCCCTTAAATGTAAAAACAACATGCCAACTTATAAATAAATACCAAGAAAGGATTAGTACCTTAATTTGGAACTTCTCCAGATTTGAAGAGATGTGGATATCTCTTCTTCAGATCCTCCTCAGCTTCCCAAATGGCTTCCTTAACAAACTGATTCCTCTAAAGAACTTTGACTTATGCTACATCTTTTGTTCTCAACTTGCGAAATTGGCGATCTAGAATCTAAACTAGAATCTCCTCATAAGATAAGTTATCCCTGATTCCAATATATTCAGTTAGTATGATCAATGAAGGATCGCCCATACACTTTTTCAACAAAGAGATGTGGAACACCGGATGAACAACTGCTAACTCTTGTGATAGCTCCAACTCATAAGCTACATTACCAATCCTTTTGGATATCCGGTAAGGACCAATATACCAAGGACTAAGCTTCCCCTTCTTACCAAATCTCATAACACCCTTCATGGGTGAAAATTTCAAGCAAACCCAATCATCTACTTCGAATCTAAGCCTATTTTCCTAACATCAGTGTAGGATTTCTGACGACTCTGCGCTATTTTCAACCTTTCTTGAATAACTCTAACCTTCTTCATAGCTTGATTAACTAAGTCTGGTCCTATCAACCCAGCTTCACCAACTTCAAACCATCTAATAGGAGATCTGGATCTTCTCCCATAAAGAGCATCATAAGGAGACATTTGGATGCTAGAGTGGTAACTATTGTTATAAGCAAACTCAATGAGAGGTAGGTGATTATCCCAATTACCCTTGAAATCATTCACGCAGGCCCTCAAAATATCTTTTAATGTTTGAATAGTGTGCTCTACTTGACCATCTGTCTGAGGATGAAAGGCAGTACTTAAGTTCACCTTTAAACCCAAGCCTTTCTGGAATGACTTCCAAAACTGTGTAGTAAACTATACACCTCTATCTAAAATAATGGAGACCGGAACTCCACTAAGTCTGACTACCTCTTGGATATACAACTTGGCATAATCCTCTACTGAATGGGTAGTCTTTACCGGCAAAAAGTGGGTTGATTTTATCATTCTATCAACAATCACCCAAATAGAATCATGTTGCCTGCGAGTCCGTGGCTACCCAGTAATAAAATCTATATAGATCATCTCCCACTTCAAATCTGAAAGTTCTATATTCTGAGCCATACCACCTGGTCTTTGGTGCTCTACTTTAACATGTTGGCAATTCGAACACTTAGCAACAAACTCTGCAATGCCCTTCTTCATACTAATCCACCAATAAACTTCTTTCAAGTCGCGATACATCTTTGTGGAACCCGAATGGATAGAATATTTGGAGCTATGAGCTTCCTCCATGGTCCTCTCTTAGAGTTCATCCACCCTTGGTACACACAACCTACCTTTATACTTCAATACGCCATCTCCCCCTTGTTCGGAAGTCATTACTTTTTGCTTATGAACATTTGCCTTCAATTCAAGCAAAATAGGATCTTGGTCTTGCTTTTCTTTCACTCCTAACACTAATGATGATTCAACCCCATTTATCACCACTTCTCCTCCTTCTATGGAATCAATTAGTCAAACTCCTAATCGTGCAAGTCTATGCACATCTGATACGCTCAAATTACACATCTTTTTAGAAGCATAAGCGATCGTTATCACATAAAGAACCCAACTTGTAGGTTGGGGTCGATCCCATGAGGAATATGGTTTAGACTTAAGTTCAATAACAATTATATTCATTTAGCCAATGTATTTCCGAGACAAATAAGTAAAGGGGGAGGGGGGGATTTGTGTAACAAATTTTGGAAGTTATGAAAGTAATTAGTAAGCAAGATTTAAACTTTTGTTGTTATCAAATTGAGAAAGAAACTAGGGAGTAACTGTTCCCCATAAGCTCATAACTCCGTAATCCTAGTAATAGAAATCCCTTCCTAGTGTAGTACATGCAAAGCGATAACTTATGTATCTCTAAATCCTTGGTCCGGCATCTAGAGAATTTACCCCGCACATTGGTCCGGCTACATGCGTATAATTTACTAACCCTTACCATTACCTAATATTAGACATCACATCGATGTATGGCTTAGTTTTCACCCTCGCACCAATCGACATTAATTCTATTAGATAGTATCACACTAAACCTTTGTTGATAATAATTTTCTTATTAACTACCTCCTTGGTCCGACAAGTAGCAACAAGGCGAGTTCTAACGCGTGCACTCGTTAAAAAGACTTCTAAACGAAAGAATTATCAATGTATGCAACAACATTATTCAAGAATTGCTTAGTTACTATTCATACTTTGTTAATCGTTCATGGTTCCCACAACCCTAGTTGTGGATTTAGTTACCCATATTAGCAAGAACACGATTCATAGTTTTAGAAGAAGAAATCATGAACTTACGTAAGAAGAATAATAAACCTAGACTTCAACTTGAATTTCAACACCAAAATCTTCAAAACGAACTTAGAAATTAAGAATTGATAAAGTTGCAAGTTAATCTCCCAAGTCAAGAACTAGAATAAAAGTAATAAAGGCTAACCCCAAAAACGAGGTTTGCATACCCTATTTATAAGAAAACCAGTCCTAACTAAAAAGGAAACGAAATAAGGAAATAAAGTTTACAAGACGCGTCTTCAATCTACGACACTGACCTATGGTCCGTAAGTCTATCTACGATCCGTAGGTCCCTTCCGTGGCTCAGGACTTGGGCAATTTTTCAATCTTCAAAATCTTCCAAACTTCTGTCACATTCGACGGTTCAACAGTACAGACCATAAGTCAATCTACGATTCGTAACTCCTCTTCGTAGCTCCATACTTAGACTTTTCAGCATCAGGTGCTGGAATCAAATTTCTGTCACATTTTACGGAGCAACAGTACGGTCCGTAGATCAATCTACGGTCCGTAAGTTGCAACCGTGGTTCCACACTTGGTCGAGAATTCCCTGATCTTTAGCCATGCCTTGCCTGCACATCGACGTCCATCATCTATGGGGCGTAACTGGACCTACGGTCCGTAGGTTACCTCCATAGATGTCCTTTTCTGCACGTCTTTCAGTTATGTCTTCAAATCTCCGTGTCTGAACTTATTTTTTGAAAACATGAGAAAAACACATAAGAACTAATACAAAATGGCCCTAGACACACACAACTCTCAAGTGAAATGTATTAACAATAACGTAAACTCACGGTATATCAACATCTTTTGCTAACTCTTTCTTATCATTCTCAAAATGGGTGGTAATACCCATAGATAGTCTACTCAAGGCATCAGCAACAACATTAGCATTACATGGGTGATAAAGAATACTCATGTCATAATCTTTGAGTAACTCTAACCACTTTCTCTGTCTGAGATTTAGCTTTTTCTGACTAAACACATACTGAAGATTCTTGTGATCAGCGAATGCATCAACATGAACACCATACAGATAATGGCACCATATTTTGTCAAAGAAAATACTTCGGCAATCAACTGTAAGTCATGGGTTGGGTAGTTCCTCTCATGAACTTTCAATGGCCTGGAGGAATAAGCTATAAATTAACACATAATCCAAACCAACTCTAGACGAATCACAATATACAACAAAGCATTGCATACCTTCTGGTAGGTCAATACTGTGCAATAGTCAACCTCTTATTCAATTCCTCAAAGCTTCTCACAAGCTTCAGACCATTGAAACTTCACTGTTTTCTGAGTCAACTTGGTCAAAGGGGAAGAAATAAATAAGATTCCCTCTACGAATCTTTTATAATATCCAGCCAACCCCAAGAAGCTCCTAATATCAGTTGGAGATATGGGTCTAGGACAATTCTGCACTGCCTCTATCTTCTAGGTGTCAACTCTAATTCCATCACCGAAAACAATGTGGCTTAACAATCCCACAAACTCAAGCCAAAACTCACACTTAGAGAACTTGACATACAACTCTTTATCCTTTAAAGTTTGGAGAACTATTCTGAGATGACTGGCATGATCTTCCTCATTTGTCAAATAGATTAGTATGTCATCAATAAATACGATAACAAGCATATCTAAATAAGGCTTGAATACTCTATTCATAAGGTCCATGAATGCTGCATGCGCATTAGTTAACCAAACGACATGAGCAGAAACCCATAATGACCACAACAAGTCCTGAAAGATGTTTTTGGAATATCATATTCCCTTACTCTTAACTGATGGTAGCCTAATCTGAGATCTATCTTGGAAAAACACGTAGCACCCTGAAGTTGATCGAAGAGATCATCAATCCTCGAAAAATGATACTTATTCTTGATGGTAACCTTGTTCAACTGACGGTAATCTATACACATCCTAAGGGAACCATCCTTCTTCCTCACAAACAAGACTGGAACGCCCCAAGGTGAGACACTTGGTCTAATAAAACATTTCTCTAGGAGATCTTTCAATTGCTCTTTTAACTCTTTCAACTCTGTGGGTGCCATCCTATATGGCGGAATAGATATAGGATGAGTATCAGGAAGAATGTCTATACTAAAGTCTATTTCTTTCTCAGGAGGGACTCTGGAAAGATCATCTAGAAACACTTCTGGAAACTCTTTTACTAAAGGAATTGACTGAATAGGAAGTATCTCAACACTAGAGTCATTAACTCAGACTAAGTGATACACACACCCCTTGGAAACTAACTTTCTGGCCTTAAGGTACGAAATAAAATGACCCTTAGGCACTGTTGAACTGCTTTTCCACTCTAAGACTGGCTCATTTGGAAACTGGAACTTGACTACTCGAGTTGTACAATTTATTGACACATTAACAGGCATGAAGCCACTCCATACATCGAATGACATCAAAATCTACCATGTCTAACTCAATTAAATCAGCCATGGTACTCTTGTGATTGACGGAAATTGTATAATTACGATAGACTCTCACTGCTAGAATAGACTCACCAACAGGTGTAGAAACACTGAAGGTCTCACTAAGTTGCTCATGAAGAACATCAAAATTCATAGCAACATATGGAGTTACAAAAGATAAAGTCGCTCCTGGATCTAGCAAAGCGTAAACATTAAAGTTAAAAACTTGGATCATACCAGTGACAACATCTAGAGAATCCTCTTGCTATTGCCGGCTAGTGATAACATAAAGACGATTTCCTCCTCTGCCTGCCCCTGAAGTAGCTCCTCTAGATGCAGCTTTGTTTGGTGGAGCAACTGAAGAAGACTGGGCTCTATTGCCACCATTACCATTACCCTGCTTGTTCTTTGGACACTCTATCATAAAGTGACCATTCTGGCCACACTTGAAGCAACCGGTGGAGCCATCATGACACATCCCTTAGTGTTTCCTACCACACTTAGCACATGCAAGAGGCTTACAACCCCCTGTGCCATACTACCCTGAGAATAGGAAGGTTTAGCTCAGAAATTCTGGCTATTGTACTCACATTTATTCTTTGGTGTAGGTGCACTAGAAGATGATGGAGCAGGTCCCTTTTGTTTCTGTTGGAAGGAAAACCGGTTCGCATTAGTCTTTTGCTGCCCGGACTCATTCCCTTTTGTCTTAGCCCTCTTATTCTTAAACTTTTCTCTATCCCTTAGCTTGTCCTCCTCAACTTGTTGCACATGGATCATTAGCCTTGCTATGTCCATATCACCTATGAACATAGCTGCCTTGCCTTCCTTGCTTGATAGGCGAGACAACCCAACAACGAACAAACTCATCTTGCTCCTCATGTCAGCAACCATCTCCAAAGCATAGCGGGAAAGTTGTGTGAACTTTAGACTGTACTCATGAATGTTAAAAGAATCCTGCTTAAGAGTGAGGAATTCTCGTACCTTAGCTTCTCTCAGTTCTCGAGGGAAGAAACGCCCCAAGAAGGCCTTTATTTGGTGTGCGACTAGTTCCACCTTCTCGATATTAGCAACATGCATGATCTTCAAAACCTTCTGAAGATCTTCAACAAAATTCTCTGGAACCTCAGTAACATTTGAACCAGTGAATCTCGGTGGATTCATCCTCAAGAACTTATGGATCCTTGAAGTATGAGCTATTTCCTATCGATTCTCTCCCTATTGCCCAACTTGGTTGGTCACAACTTGGCTCAACATATGGATGGCCTCACGGAACTCAGCATTGGTGACCTCTCCTTGAGGTTGCACTTCTGGTGCATTAGGTACCCCTTGTTCCTATGGTTCAGCATTCCTTCTAGTCGGACAACCTTTGACAACTCTTTGTGGAGGCATGATCTGAAAGACACACGCAAGCATGAATTAGAAAGAGACTTTTAGAGATAAACTCTATCACAAGAAATGAGTATGAAAGAAGTGGGATAGTTCCTAAATGTCGCACCCTCCTAAATATAGATGTGGTGCGCTTCACATCGATAACTACGACTCTATAGACACGACTTCATAGACTCCCTAGGACTCTTGAACCTGGCGCTGATACCAAGTTTGTCACGCCCTGAGCCTACACCTTGGGCAAGACTGGCACTTGAGAACCATTAGTGGCCCCAAGCGAACCCTTGACCTGACTTACTTATTCAGCGGAAGACTTAAACACAAGAAATAGTCTCAAATAAGGAACTTATGAAATAAACTTAGAATATCTTTAAAGGAACATTCAAACTAGCCAAGATGGTTAATCAAGTCTCATAACATAAGCCAATAATAAAGTAGTGACAAATGAACTAACTGACTGACTATCTATGAAACCTCTAATAACTGAGATGGATGTCGGGACAAGACCCACGACATCCTAATGAACTAAATACTGAAAGCAATAAAAGGGATCCTCTGGAAGCAATGAGGCTCACCAATAACTCTTAATGCTCAACTAGATCAACGAAGCGCTGGATGTTGATCCTGGTTACTTGTATCTGCATCATTAAAAGATGCAGGCCAAATGGCATCAGTACATTGAATGTACGAGTATGAGAGGGGAATAGTAAACAAGACATAAGCTTGAAAGGAATGGAAAGAACAAACTTGGTCTTAACTCAACTGAACTGAACTCATTTCAATATAAAGCAATAACATAAATGCAATATAAATAAAATCTTTTAAAACATGGATATCAACTCTGTGTATTTGGAAATACAATAATAGTCTCTCTGTATGCAAAGATACAATGTAACTGTGAAATGTATATAAAAATACAAAATACTACTATGGGAGTTTCTCTAATAGACAATCATCACTTAAGAGCTATTGTGATGATACAACATTTTATCTCACGCTGTCAGGGTCGTCCTATACCTTGTCGAGGGTATAAAACAGAACTACTAAGTGGATCCACTAGTCTATACTAAATATCACTAAGGAATCATCTAAAAAGTATGACCCTTTTCTAACCATGGTGGCTACATGGTTTAGGGGGGCTGGAAGTTGTCTGATCTCTCCCCCATATCGGTGCTCAATACTACTCCCAAAATATACTACTTCTATATGTTTAAAAGTATAACTCTGTGGTTAGAGATAATTGCTCAAAACTTAGCTCAAAGGCTCTCTTGGAAATCAAAGTTTCCTCTTTTACTTAATTGTGAAAGCATTTACTCTTTACTGAAAACTAGCTCAAAGGCTCTTTGGAAATCAAGGCTTCCTCTCTTGTTTAAATGTGAAAACATTTAATATTTCGGAATACATAGTCCCGATATACTCTTTTGAAGAAATGAACTTCAATCCTTACTCTTTACTGAACTCAAAACTCAAGTCTTAAAACAAAGTTACAACGTTTGTAAAAGACTTCTAGAAAACTTTATGAACTTCTCTTGACTTGACTCTTAACTTCTCTTGAATTGACTTTTAACTTTCCTTGAATTGAATTATGGATTCAAGGCTCATAATCTCATATTATTGATGATTTCAAGTTGTTTAGACGTACCTTAGAGTGTAGGAATAAACTAGGAAACATAGGAACGTTTCAAGGGAACTAATACGGAAAGATGTGGGAAGAAGTAGAAGACTTGGCGTCCCTGGCGCTTTGAGTGGCGTGGGGCGCCAGACCCAAAACTTCAGAACTAAAGTTGGGGTGTACTGGCTGGCATGGCTCCCCAGGGGTAAAATTCCAGAACCCAAAGTGGGGCGCTCTAGCTGGTGCGGCGGCCCAGACCCTGACCCAGAAAACTCTAATTTTTCTTGGTCGTTTTTCAACTCTAAAACCTCTAGTTTCGATTGGTTCCTTCCCCAAACACTTAGATTTGACTACATAAACAAAATATGCAAGAATCTACTCAAAATGACACCTAATTTCTTGAATTCGAATCAATAATTTCAACGAATCATGAACTCAATAGAAATTCAACAAAACCCATTAAGAACTCAATTTCTAAACCTTCAAGAATCTAAATTCGTTGAAATAAATAATGATTGGTGTGTGGGTGAACTAATTCAATGCTATGTGATCTCACATACCTCGTAGGGATCACCTCTTGACGAAATCCACAAGCAAAATCCTCAAGAACGATGAACCTTGGTCTTTCTCCTCTTTTCTCATCTTGCGTTCTTTCTCTAAAAACCTTAGCGTGAAATCTTTGAGTCCGTAAACTGACCAAATTCAGTTTAGACCCTTAATTAATTACCAAAAATGAATAAATCTCATTGGGTAAGGAAAAGATCATAATACCCTTCTAAAATCCGGTTTTGACTTTCCTTATCTAGACAGCCCAACTTCAAATGGATATATCTCACTCATACAAACTCGACACTGAGCAAACTCAACAGTGTTGGAAATATAATTCAAAGATATTTCCTACGGTATCTTGTAGCACACCTAAAGCATCCTGAGCTAAGAGTTATGGTTGTTTGAAAGTGACCGAAAACTCATTCTTAACTTAACTTTGTCAAATTTCCAGATTTTCATTATTTCCAAAATTCACTCTTTCTAATTCTAGCTCTTTCTTGTTATGGGATGATACAATAACTTAAAGTTTAGGCTCATGTAATAAAGAGTGTTGTAATTTGCAGTTTAGGCTCATGCGATGAGGAGCATTGTAACTTGCAGTTTAAGCTCATGCGTTAAGGACTGTCTAGATATACATTGACTCTTCAAAGTCATCTTCGGATGCATATTTTCCCCCACTTTGGAGTTCTTCTATATCTTCATCTTCATAAGGTTCATAGATAGGAGATCGTTGATCTTCTCTGAAATTCATGCTTAATTCCATAACATGTGCGTGAGTTGCCAACTCTTCAAATTTATTGGGCTTTATTCCTTGCAAGATGTAGTGAAGACCCCAATTCATTCCTTGGATGCACATGTCAATGCTAGAAGTTTCACTAAGGCGATCTTTTCAGTTGAGACTCAAACTTCTCCAGCAATTGATAAAGTCAACAACTAGCTCATCATCACCTTGATGAGCCTTTTTAAGTTCAATCATTCTAACGGCGCGTCTTGTTCTATTGAGTTGATTGATGAACTCTTTCTCTAACTGCTCTTAACAATCTATATAATTTGGTTTAAGATCAGTGTACCAATTAAAGGCATTTTATTTGAGAGATCGAACAAACTCTTTAACGAGATAAATACCATATGTCACATCATCATTGCAAGTTTCGATAAAGTGCACTATATGTTGTTTAAAATTTCCTTTACCATCAAATTATTGAAGCTTAGGAGGTTGATAGCCCTCATGAATTTTCAAGTTATCAATTCTTTTTGTATATGGCTTTGCTTATGTGGGAGGAAATTTGGATGGGGACTCAAATTTTTCTTCGATAGCCTCTATGATAAAGTCCTTCAATTGATCAATGGTAATTAAACCTCCTGCGGAGAGATAAATCTCTTTGATCTTTTTTTTCTTTATGCAAACTCTCCTTCATCTTGAATTCTAGGAAGCTTCAAAGATGCTTGACTCTATCTTCTTTCAATCATGTTATCCATCTTATTTGTTAGCTTGGAAAGTCTAGCATCTTGTTTGTGAGAACACTTCGTCAAGCCTTCAATTGCTTTAGTCAAGCTTGCTAGTCGTTCTTCTATGGTGCAAGTCATTTTGATATTCTTTGATGCTCGAAAAGTTGAGATGAGAGGAAGAGATTGTCTCACTGGGCGTGCCAGAATTTGTAGACAATAAAATTTGCCTCGAAAAAATAATAATCAAGAATGGAAAATTATGCAACAAATGTATTTATTGATTTAAAGTGCGAGTGTTACAATCTCTATGATTCCTCTGAATTCATGTTTTTAGATATAATTCAAGGGCTGTTGAGCTTGATCTTGAATTTAGCTTGAACTTGAACTTGAACTTGATCTTGAACTTGAACTTTATCTTGATCTTGAACTTTATCTTGATCTGGACTTCGAGTTGATTTCAAGGGCTTCGAGCTTGATCTTGATCGTTCTTGAACTTGAACTTGAACTTTATCTTGATATTGACTTCTAGTTGATTTCAAGGGCTTCGAGCTTGATCTTGAATCTGGTGGTCTTGATCTTGATCGTTCTTGAAGTTGAACTTTATCTTGATCTTGACTTCTAGTTGAATCCAAGGGCTTCGAACTTGATCTTGAATCTGGCGGTCTTGATGTTGGTCACTCTTGAACTTGAACTTTATCTTGATCTTGACTTCTAGTTGAAAACAAGGGATTCGAGCTTGATCTTGAATCCGGTGGTCTTGATCTGAATAGTTATTGAACTTGAACTTTATCTTGATCTTGACTTTTAGTTGAATACATGGGCTTCGAGATTGAGCTTGAATCCGGTGGCCTTGATCTTGATCATTCTTGAACTTGAACTTTATCTTGATCTTGACTTCTAGTTGAATCTAAGGGCTACGAGCTTGATCTTGAATCCGACGGTCTTTATCTTGATCGTTCTTGAAACATGAACGCTTCAATTATTGAACTCTTAAACTTGTAGAGAAATCTGCGGCTTTTGGTCCACGAACTTTCTCTAGCTTCTTGTTAGAAGTCTTGGTTCTTTTTTCTGAATTATGAGGACCCCTATTTATAGTTTTAAAAACAGAGGAGTTGTGATAGGAATACGATTCCCTTCGGCCAATCAGATTTAAGTGACATGGCATATGGGCATTATGGAGCGGGATTTAATTAAGTTTATATTTATTACATTTTAATGATTAACTCAATTATATTAATCCATAATATTTATTTGGACCAATATATTCATAAATTTAATATAATCTGAATCATTTTATAAATTTATATTTAATAAATTTTAAATGACTACATTTCCATTTAGCTTTTATTCAATTAGTAAATAAAATAAAATGGGACTCTCTATAGGGAAGTGCAGTCTTTTTGAATGAATCTTCTCTTGGAAGAAGAAAAATAATTACAGCAGTCATCTTGGGTAGTACATTGGCATGACAAAAGGCCTTATGCACACATTGACTCTTAAATTTTCAAGAAAATGGCGTGTGTTTCATCTTCTCCACCTATTTAACACCCCATTCTTCTTTCGTTTGACATAGCTATCAAACCGCAAAGACAATTGATCTAGTATTAGTTTGCGGAATAACAACAAGGCTTCTCTCTGTGAGAATATCCTCAAACATACCGAATTACTAATACCCAAGAAAAAAATCATTTATTCAGTCTACTCGAGTAACCATGTATAGAAAGAATACTTACCTCTTTGCCTTATGAAATTTTCAAACGGTAAAACGTTAGTACAATGAATTAAGAACATATTTATCTGAGAACATCATATTAAACAACCATTTCAGCTCTTCTTCCCGCAAAACTCTTCACATCTCCAATATGATGAGTTTTGTTCTATCGAATCCATATATTGATTCCTCTTGCAAGGTTTCTACAGGGTAAAGAAGAACAATATGAACAATTAATTTCAGGGAACAATTAACTTTATGTTTCAACTCTGAATCGTCAAGAATAATTTATCCAAAGGCATAAGGTATGTTATTTTTTAGACTTAAGTCATCTGCGACCCCTTAAAGTTGTCCGCATAATTCACTTAGACACAACAACTTGGACTAGTACAAATTGAACACTTTTATCTATCCAAAACATGTTCCTATTAGACATTTTTTGATAATTAGTAAAAAAAAAGTAATGTGTGTGTGATACAGTTGCTATGATGTGACAAAAATGACTAATTAAAAGATGACACGTGTCACTAAACCTCAACAACTATAGAATTTTAGTTATGTTAAAAAGAATGAAAATTATATCAAATAAATTTTATATCTATTTGTTAATAAAAAAATAAATGAAATGTAACACATTTTACTCAACCCCACCCTGTCCAATCCCCTTTCTTCTTCATCTTCTTCTCAACAATTTTTTTTTCTCAAACAACAAAAACCAACTTCACTGCAAATTACTTGCAGATTCATATTTTTCTAAAAAAAATATTTTTTATTCCTAATACGTGAGAGAGATATTCAAAGAGACTGATATAATAGTGATGAAGAAGTTCGTCAATGGTTCCTCATCCGGAAATCGATTGCAAAGAAAAATTGAGAGGACCAAATCTAATTTTATCAAAAATTATTCATTTCTAATACGTGATAGAGAAACATATTCGGAGAGTTGGTACAAGAGTGATGAAGAAAGGAAGTTTGTCAATGGTTAATCAACTTGAAATCGATTGCGAAGAGAAATCAAGATGACCTAAATTATTTTTATCGAATTATTTGATATTTTTAGTGGATTTACAATTTAATTTGATTGGTGATATTTATTCGAAGGTTACCGGAAAAGGAGATGGAAGGTCGACTAACTTTTGTCATCCTAATGTTCAAAAATCTGCTTTCATTATTTTTCTTGCAAATTCAGTTACTTGATTCATGTTTTATTTTTTTATGAATATTGAAAGAAATAGAATAGAAAAAAACAAAAATAAAAAATGGAAATTCTTTAGTTGTCTTTGAAAATTTAAATTGGGCAAGAAGATGACTCGAAGGGGGTAGAGGTGCTCCTTCTTTTTTGGATTAAGAATTAGCAAATGGGAAATTTCATTTTTTTAAAATCTTACTACATAAGTGGTGATTCCAAAATAAGTGAGGTAGAAGACTGTTTTACACAAGTTACAAACACAACCCCATTATGTTCAACCGTCCAGAAATTCTTGTGTTATAGAGTTTTTCACAACATATTTTTGTACAAATTTGAAACTCATTTATAATGAGGTTTCACTGAATATTAAAATATGTTGGGACTCACATAACAATTATTAATAATATATTAACCCTAAGTTAGTAGTATAAATAGAGGGCAACCATTTGTAAAATAATTAAGCAAGAATCAAGCAATCTTCACAAAAGCCTTATATTCTACTCCTACTCATGCCTTCCTCTAGGACCCATTTCAGCTTTCTGTTTTTATAAACATTCAATGTACCTCATAGTTGCTGACCATGTACTATTGACGATTGAGGCGTCCGAAAAAAATGTGGTTGCTTGTGCTGGTTTTTGTAGAAGTTGAAGAGAAATAATGAAAGAAATTGTCAAAGCACCTGAAATTTGTGGAAAATTGACATTCCCATCTCCTTGAAGTAAGTTCGACTCTCAATTTTTATGCCTTTGCATTCTTGTTGTTCTACTATGTGTTAGTTTGACTGAAGATAGTTATCTACAAATAATAGTAGAAGACATAAACATCTACTAGATGGTTCATCCCCAATGCAAATAACTACCTTCAATCAAACTAACACATAGCAAAACAACAAGAGTGCAAAGGCATAAAAAGCAAGAGTCGGACCTTCTTCAAGGAGATGGGAACATTAATTTTCCACAAATTCCAGGAGCTTTGACAATTTCTTTCTTTATTTCTCTCCAACTCCTACAAACACCAACACAAGCAACCACATTTTTTCTCGGACGCCAATCAGAGTTAGATGCCTCAATCTTCATTAGTACATGGTCAGCAACTATGAGGTAAATTGAATGTTGATAAAAATAGAAAGCTGAAATTGGCCCTAGAGGAAGGCAGGAGTAGGAATAGAATATGAGGCTTTTGTGAAGATTGCTTGATTCTTGCTTAATTATTTTACAAATGGTTGCTCTCTATTTATACTACTAACTTAGGGTTAATATATTATTAATAATTGTTATGTGAGTCCCTACATATTTTAATATTCATTACATTTCTCTGTGCTGGCTGCCTCATATCAATTTTTTTTGTAGTGACCTGCCTTAAATTTACTTACTTCTCTTCTATAATGGGTAACTTATAATTATCTTACAATTAAATTCAATTAATATATCATTTGACTAGTAATCTTTGTTATAGTAGGTTTGTCTACTGTATATTGCTTCAAGTAAAATGACCTCTCTTTTAAATCTTTTGTAGGATGCTAATACACCTTTATCTTCTTTTGGAGAAGATTTAAGTGGCGATTCAGAAATAAGTGAGATAGAAGACTTCAATACGCAAGTTACAAACACAACCCCATGATGCACAACCGTCCAGAAATTCATGTTTGCTCTTTCATTTGTTATGGAGCTTTTCACAACAAACTTTTGTACAATTTTGAATCTCATTTGTATCGCCAAATATTTGAACTCTAAGTGTATGATGACAAAAACACTGTTCGGTTCCAATTCTCGTTCGAAAATCAATGATGATGAAAATAATGTGGTTTCACTTATTCGTATTCTCGCTCCGATGATGTTGAGTTGTATGATTAAAATAAGATATGGAAAGGGTATATATGTTGTCTCATCAATTGTCGATGGAAAGAAAGTGAAAATTGTTATTCTTGTCAAGAGGACAACTGGCAGAAGCGACAAGGACGATGTCGTTTCTCCGGTTGTTGATAGGAATGTCGCTGGTGTTATTGCTCCGAAGTTGCTAAGTTCTTTGACTAAAACTGGTGAAGATGAAAATGATGTGGTTTTACTATCTATAACTAGTGAAACCGCATCATTTCATCACCACATATTTTATTCATAGAACTCAATATTTGCGGAGCAGGAACAACAATTACATTCCCATCTACAATGAAATCATCCTTGTTGATGTCGTCAGTTGTCCTCTGAACAAGAACAACAAATTCCACTTTGTTTCCATCGAAAATTGGTGAAACAACAAAACTACCTTCTCCACCACCGATTTTACCCGTAGACCTCATGAACATCATCGATTTTATAAGGAAAACTGGAATCGATCAGTGTTGTCATCATCATATACTTAGAATTAAAATTCACGGGGATACAAATAAGAATCAAAACTGTACAAAAATAACTTTTGAGAAGATTTGTAATAGAAAAATGACTAAACAACAACTTTTAAGCCTTTGATCATCATGGAGTTATGCTTTAACTATAGTAAATAAGTCTTCTAAATCACTTATGTTGGAATCACCACTCAAGTTTCCGCCAAAAGATGATAAAGGTGTAGCATCTTAACAAAAATAAATTGGGATAAGGCATAAGTACCCCTAAACTATACTGAAATTCCAGAAACACATTTAAACTTAGCAGAGTCCTATGAATTGATATCTTATTGCTACTAATGAATAGTGAGGATTCATATAACCAAATGTAAGCTCAAGATCAGAAAAACATAAAGATCTAAACAAATGATGTTGATTAGTTACTTTTGTGTGTTATAAGGTTCAATTAAAGTTTAGTGCATAACTCTCACTCCCAAAGCGGTTATTGAAACAACATGAACCATGTTTTGCGAAATAATATCATATAATCACCCTCAAGTTCATTCCCGATCATGGGATCTAAGGGTGTCAAATTAACGGGTGTGACCAAATTGGGGCATGTAAAAGTTTTTCAAGCCAAGTGGGTTGGACCTAACCCATCCAACTTTGGTTATTCATCTATTCACGATGGGAGGTGATTCTTTTGTATAGTTGTCTAGCAATTTGTTTTATGTTTAGAGCTTATAATGATTCTATATGTACCACTGAGATTATGGTGATGTTTAACTAATTAAATTTCTAAATTGAAGTTATTCTAAGTTTTGCCAACTTAACATGTCGTTCATGGTTGTTTTTCTTCTCTACAAGAGAAAATTGAATAATTCAAAGTCAAAAGGACATAAGTATTTCTAAAGTCTCACCTAATGATGCACTTGGTATAGTACTTGATCTCGAACACCCGGGACGGGTTCAACGATTGGGTATTGTTCCTACTGTTACAACCCCATTTTATTAAGGTAGTGAAGAAAACACAATTTAATTAATATTTCTTGTTCAAAAAAAATGATGCAATTTCATAAAAGAAATCGCAAATACTTCCAGTTTTACCTAATAGTTAGAATACTAATCCGAATTTGCATTTTTTTAAAAAAAAAATCATTCTTACATATTTATTTACGACAAAAAAGGCTTGTTTTTAAAAATACAACAAAAATAATTTGTAAAACGACCACATCAGCATTTTAGCAAAAAAATACCAGATTTGCGTTTTTTGCTAAAAAGTTATTTTTTTTTAAAAACGGCGAGAACTTATTATAACATAAAAATGGACTTTGGGTATTTTATTTTCCTTTTAAACTATTTATTTAACAAACTATATACCTATGTATTAACTCCATATTCAAAAAAAAAAAGAATAATCAAATTAACATAAAGAACACAAAGTACTTGACAGTAAAATATAAATTATGTTAAATATCAAAACATGCTTAATTAATTCAAACAAAACATAACATAAACAATTAAACAACCACAAAAGAAACATGTTTCATTCTCTGCAAACTTATAAATTACATTGTAAATTGTAAAGAGAAATATCTAAGAATAGTGATGACAAACAACAATGGAAGCAATACTAGTTGAAACCACAAACCAAACAAAAATGAAAATCGTTTTTGTTTTCCAAGTCTTCCTGTTTTACTCTAAAATATTTTTTCTCTATTTTTTTTTAATCTAAGAATCTTGTACTTTCTTCTTTTGTGCTCTTTTCTTTTTTAAATGAAAGAAGAGGGTGTTAAATAGGTGGAGAAGATGAAACACCCCCTCTTTCATGAATTTTAAGAGTCAATGCATGCACAAGACCCTTTGTCTTCCCAATGTCACCCAAGATGACCAATGAAATTTCTTATTTTTCTTTTTCTCATCTTCTTCCAGGAAAATATTAATTGAAAAAGACTGCATTGCCCTTTAGAGGGTCCCATTTTCTTTTATTCATTAATTGAATAAAAGCTAAATGGCTCATCTGAAAATTTTAAAATAGGTCCATGATGTAGAATTCATTTGATTCTAATCATTAAGACCCAAAATTTAAAAGTAAATCAGTCCACTAACATAAAATTCAAACATCTAATCTATAAAATAAATAAAAGATAAAAAGAAAAAATCAATTCAAACAAAACAAGCAAACGAAATATTAAAAAAATTAACAAGAAAAAATATAATCCGACAATAAAATGACTTATGTGGTTGAAAATGTTGTGATTATGACGGATTTTGAAAGAGGGTGAGAGGATGAAAATATTGATATAGATTTTAGGGTGAACCGAGGTCACTGAAAAATTCACCAGAATTTTTTTGGACAGAGTATTGACATGAAGCTTATATCCAAAGATAGTTCATGGAGAGCTCTACACATTTATGTAAGGGGTATAGGATGGAGATGACCGAAACTCTATAAATCAAAAGAGTAAGTGATGATTTTTGTTCGATTTTCTTAGATCTATGAAGTTTGGCTAAAACTAAGAGTAAATTATTTGTGGATTTATGTAGAGGAGGGTGGAAGGAATAAGTGAAATTTTAGAGTAATTTGATGGCGATGATGGAGGCAGCCGACGGCCGGCAATGGTGGTGGCGGTTGGCGATGGCAGTGGTGGTTGGGAATACAAGGGGTAGAGGAAAAATTAAAAAAAATATTAGGGTCAAAATTCTGATTTTTGAAGTCTTTATATTTGATAGGGTCAAATGAGAGCCATTGGAGCAATAAATTATGAATGGTAGAGATTAAATCTGAGCCATAGTTATTGGACCGGGTTTGAAATTGATTGGGCTGTCAGAATTGGATTCAAATTAGCCCAATTCAATAAAAATTGATGAGTCATTTGGTCCAATATAATTTTTAACATAGAAAGACAATAAAAAAATCAAATAACAATTAAATACGAGAAATGACCTTACTGTATATATTCTAGGGATAATTTAAATACGGCAAAAATTAGGTGTTCACAACATGCCCCTCTTTGCTTGAAATAATTAAGAGCTTTTCAACAAAAGAAAGTGAACGAAATGGTTAATTTTTTATTATTTCAAACTCCATTGCACATGAATTTTCCAACTAGGAGATGTTTTCCTAATGAGGGAATGACACTGGACGTATTACTGGAAGTTTTCGAACTCAGAGGCAAAAATTACAAATAGCATGTGATAAAACACCAAACAATGTGAAGACTTTTGAGAACTTCTTTTGTGATGTTTCATCTTTCTGACTTGTAATACTGCATTTTCTTTTACTCCATTGTTGAGCAAAAGAAAGAGAAAATTATTAGTTTAAAAGTGATAGTTGGTTTGCGGCCTTGATGTTCTGATGACTTGACCATACTTTAGACCAACTTGTCATATTCTAACTCAAATCTTTGGCTAAACAACATTTCTAAAGCTTTCTCTTTGTTAATCAGAGACCCAATGTTCTTGGTACTACTAAATGCCATGGTGCAATTGATTTCCTGGAGAACGGATTTGCCTTTTGAAAATTTTCTCATGACTTAAGAGGCTTTATCGTATTCCTTCACACAAATTATTTTTGGAAAAAGATCACAGGTGTCTTTAATCCTTGATCAATGCCATATCGACTCAGATACTCAACTTTGCCTTTTGGGGAAACCGTCGTGAGCTTTGCAACCTTTTTTTCTTTTCTTTGAAACAAGATTATATCGAAAGGGACTAAAAATGTTAGATTTGAGAATATTAAAAGATTGAATTAAGAAAGTCCTATTCTTAATAAAGGGTATTCCTTTTGAGGAAAAGGACAAAGAGAACTATTCTAGAGGCATATGTCGACTTTGAATGATCCATGACATGCACTTTGTATTTGACTCTGGATCTGTTTGAGTTGTCTAGTTCTCAAAGTCTGGACCATTATGAATCTGAAATTGATTTATATATCCTAGCAGCACTTCATGTAGAGGGGTTGACAAGCGGTGCTCTTTCCAGGTTCCCGCCAATTAACCATTTTCATGTTGTTCTCTCTCATTATATTTAGGTGCTCCTGGGATTTTTCACCAATAAGATCCTCTCTCTTGTTATCTTATGGTGTCTGCAAAGGTTTTCACCGATAAGACTTTTTTTTTCTCTTTTTGTCTTATGGTGCCAGCAAGGGTTTTCACTTATAAGTCTCTTTTTTCCTCTAGATGATCAATTGTCTACACAAAATATTTTGAATATGGTATCCTTAAAGAGTTAATCAGAAAGTCAGTTGCCAAACAAAACCATAATCTTAACAACAATTTTTGAACTATTGTTACCAAATAAAAAAAATACCCCAGCTCTTATGAATAATAGAATATTAATTTTTTTATGGTATGACCGAACCCAAAATGGTTGCCTATGTATCCTGTCAGAATCACGACGAATATAGTTCGAACTTTCAAAGAGAAGATATTTTTTTTGGTTGATTAATTTTTTTTATTTCTTTGGAACGAGGGGCCTTCATCTTCCCAACCATAAAATGCCAACCGTCGTTTGTCACTGTATCTTAAAACGCATTAAATGTAGTATCTTTTGACTGCATTTGCATTAACAATTATGCATGTGATTTTTCCCTCCACATCAGTAAGGTGCAATGTTCTTTTGGACAACACTTCCTTGATAAGAATTGTACCTTGCCAATTTGGAGCAAACTTTCCCTTGGCTTCTTGATGGTACAGAAGAATGCATTTTAAGACAAGTTTGACTACTTCAAAATGTCTTGGGTTCACCCTTTTGTTGTATACACGAGCCATTATTTGCTGATAAAGCTAGCCAAAATAAACGTCCACCAATGTTTTTTCATCTATTAATGTCAGTTGATCCAATCGAGTTTTGACCCATTCAATATTCTCTATATTAACTTCCACAATAATTCGGAGAGATTCAATTTCAACTTCTGTTGGTGTTACCGCCTTGGTTTCATGCACCAGCAAGTATGGGGTTGCACCAATCAAAGTGTGTTGTCGTACGATATCCCAAAAGTGTGAAAGGTAAATTTTCATGCTATTTTCTAGTGCCTTAAATTATCTTTATGTGGATCTTTTTGATGTTTTTGTTGACATCTTCACCAACTCCATTGGCTTTTAGTAGATATGGAGTAGAATTGTGATGCACAATTTTGAATTGGTATTCATATTTGTAGTGTTGTATGTGATGATAGTTCTTGGGATACCAAAATGACAAATGATGTTAGAATGGAAAAAATCCACGACCGCCTTCTTAGTGATTACTTTAAAAGTGACTCCCTCCACACATTTGGTCAATTAATCAGACCAAAATGAATCGATGTCCTTTTAAAGATTTTGTCTCTATTTGTTCGATGACATCCACTCCCTATGCAGCGAAGGGACAAGGAGTGGGCATAGGGTGTAACTCTCAAGGAGATGAATGAATTAAATTACCTTGACACTGATGATCTTTGTTCACAAAGCAAAAGCAATCCCATTCCATCGTAAGCCAGTAATACCCTACTCGAAGTAACTTTTATATCAAGGACATATCCATACATGTGTGATCCACATATCTCAGCATGTACTTCATTCATGATTTTCTTGTCTTCTTCAACATCCACACATCTCAACAAATTTAAATTTGGGGTTCATTTATATTAATTTTTTCGCTAAAAAAGAAACAACTATCCATGCGCCTAATAGTTTTCTAGCTTCCATTAACATGTTCTAGGTATTTTTCTGTCTACAAGAAAGTGCTTGATATGTAGGTGCCATTGCTCACCATCTGGTTCTACTTAAGCTGTGTTAGAATAGTATTGTTGGTCACGAACTTGAATTTCCAAAGGAGTGATGCAAGTGTTGCCAGGATATGGAAGCATTGGGGCCAAAGTAGCCAAGGCATCAATCAATTCATATGAAACATGGGGATATATCTAAAGTCGATCAACTTAAACCTTTTGCTGATGTCTTCCACACAATGTTTGTATGGAAGAAGCTTGAGGTCTCTAGTTTTCCATTCTTCTTGAGCTTGCCGAATAAGGAAATCAAAATCTCCCAACACAATCAATTCTTGTAAATCCAAATCTATTTTCATATTCAGACCCATTATTCATGCTTTGTACTCTATTGTGTTATTTGTATAGAAGAAACAAAAGTTGAGCTGTTGTAGGGTAATGTTACCCTATGGGCGATATGAGAATTGTCCCAATCCCTGTGTCTTTTGTATTGGCTGCTCCATCAAAGTACAATTTTCAGGCCTGACTTTTGTGAACACTTAATTTTTGACGTATTTAATTGTATTTGTATTTTTTTGTTTGTTAATGTTTTTTTTTATTTTATTTCTATGTAAAAAAATGAATTGGCCTAAAAGGCTCAATTTTTATTGAATTGGGCTAATTTGAATCCAATTCTAGTAGCCCAATCAATTTTAAATCTAGTCCAATAACTATGACTCAAATTTTAATCTCCACAATTCATATTTTTTTTATCCAATGACTTTGACCCTATCATAATACAAAAGACCTCAAAAATCAGATTTTGGTTCAATTATTTTTTTTAAATTTTTCCTCTCTCCCCTTTACTTCCAACCACTACTGCCACTTGCCGCCTCCACCACCATCGGTTGTTGTTGTCGACCACCACCACAGTCGCAGACAAATTACTTTAAATTTTCACCACTTCTTCCTTCCACCCTCCTCTATACAAATCCATAAACCATTTATTCTTATTCCTAGCCAAACTTCATAGATTTAAGAAATATCAAATACTAACCATCACTTTCTTTTTAAATTTATGGAGTTTCGGTCATCCCCATTCTATACCCCTAACATAAATTTGTAGAGTTCTTCAATGAATATCTTTTGATATAAGTTTCATATCAAAACTTCATCGAATAATTTTACAGGGAGTTTTTTTGGCGACCTCCATTCACCCCAAAATCTATATCATTCTTCTCATTCTCTCATCCCCTATCCAAATCCGCCACTATCACAATTTTCTCAATCAGTTTGTTTGAATATATTTTTAATTTTTTTTTTATCGTTTATTTATTTTATAATGTTTGATCTTCAAAATATCTTAGATGTTTGAATTTTGTGTTAGTGAGCTGATTTACTTTTTAATCTTGGGTTTTAATTATTAGATTTAAATGGGTTCTACATAATACGCCTATTTTTTAATTTTGAGATGTTCCATTTAGCTTTTATTCAATTAGTGAATAAAATAAAATGGGACTCTCTAAAGGGAAATGCGGTCTTTTTCAATTAATCTTCTCTCGAAAGAAGAAAACAAAATACAGTGGTCATCTTGGGTGGTACATTGGCATGACAAAGGGCCTTATGCACACATTGACTCTTAAATTTTTCAAGAAAAGGCAGGTGCTTCATCTTCTCCACCTATTTAACACCTCTTTCTTCTTTCATTTGACAGAGCTATCAAACCGCAAGACAATCGATCTACTATTAGTTTGCGGAATACCAACAAAGCTTCTCTTGGTGAGAATATCCACAAACATACCAAATTGCTAATACAACAGAAAAAATCATTTCTTCGATATACTCATGTAACCACGTATTCAGTTACATAACATCCATCTTTTCTCTTATGAGTCTCAGTCAACATTTTGCCTCGATCAACATTTTTTTCTCTTTGCCTTATAAAATTTTCAAATGGTAAAACGCTAGTATAATTAATTAAGAACATACTTATCTAAGCAGATCATATTAAACAACCATTCTAGCTCTTCTACCGCAAAACTCTTCATATCTCCAGTATGAGGAGTTTTGTTCTGTCGAATCCATATAATGATTCCTCTTGCAAAGTTTCTACAAATTAAAGAAGAATAATATTAATAATTAATTTTAGGAACAGCTAACTTTAGGCAAGTAACAGGAAATAAGCATCGAAACGATAGGAAAAAAGAGAAGAAATAAAAAAAAAGAAATCTTTATCCAAAGGCATATGGTATGGTGGTGAACTACCTCAATAAGGGTGATATATACGGTTTTGAGTGTGTACACTGAATCATCAAAAATACTTTATCCAAAGGCATACGGTATGTTTTTTTTAAATCCAAACAAAAGAGATCTTCTATTATTTTATTCTCTATATTTATAATGAGAAGAGACGGTGGTACAACTGTATAATAGTAAGTAGAAGTGATTATATAAGTGTATCCTCTTAAGTTTTTTACATAGAACATAAATAGAAAAATAAAAGGTTAACAATAAAAAATATTAGCAAAAGGGAAATTTCATTTTAAAAAACTCTTACTACATAAGTGGTGTTTCCAAAATAAGTGAGGTAGAAGACTACTTTACACAAGTTACAAACACAACCCCATGATCTTCGACGGTCCAGAAATTCTAGTGTTATAGAGTTTTTCCCAACATATTTTTGTACAAATTTGAATTTCATTTATAATGCGGTTTTACTGATTCGTGTTCCCGATCCAATGACATTGAGTTGTACGAGTAAAATAAAAAATGGAGAGGGAATCTATGTTGTTTCATCGATTGTCCATGGAAACAAAGTGAAAATTGTTATTCTTATCAAGAGGACCACTGGCGGAAGCGACAAGAACGATGTCGTTGCTCCGAAGATGCTAAGTTCTTTGACTAAAATCAATGAGGATGAAAATGATGCGGTTTTATTACTATCTATAACTAGTAACTAGTGAAACCGCATCATATTCATCACCACCGTTTTTACTCATAAAACTCAACATTTTCGGAGCAGGAACACTGTAACCCCTTGGAAATCATCTTAGAATTTTCAGTAGAAAATCAACTGAATCAGTGAACCGCGGCAGGGTTCACGGATCGTGAAAGGGACCAAGGTCCGTCGACCTGCCCGTGGGTTCACACCCAGCCCAGAAATGGTGGACCATGGGACCCTTCATGGGCCGTGGACCACCACACAAGCCGTACTAGTGCTCGTGGTAGGGAGACAGAATCCAACAGGCCCTGACATCATATCACGGAGCTCCTCACAGGCCATGGTCTTGAGGATGGGCCGTGGTGGTTTCCGTGAAGCCAGACCAGTAAGCCTCTAGCCTAAGTTAAGGACCACGTCGACCGTCACGGTCCATGATCTTTCACACGATCCGTGAAGAGAGCCGTAGAAAGAAGTGTCAAGAACCAGTAGCTACTGGTCAAAGACCACGACTAGCTTGACAGTTCGTGGTCCCTATGATGGCCCGTGGTCGGCCCTCGTCAAATTTGGAGTGGAGTCATTTTGGTCTTTTCCCCTATGCGTGGACACCAAAACTACATCGTTTAACCCCTAAATTGAAAGATTTCTCCGTGAATTTCGTCACTAAGTATGTGGGGTTTCACTAGTGGATTCCTTTCATCCACTAGGTCCCTAGATTTCAGTCATAATTTTGACTCCCTAAATATTGCTTAGACCTAGGGTTTCTAGAAATTTAGATAATTGTTGTGATTTAGCTGTTGGAATACTCTAAATCAGATTATTATGATCTTGTAACGTTGTTGCTTAGTTTCTTGCATGAAATACACAACCCTTGGGTTGTAGATTCATTTAGTTCATTAATTAGACTTGCTAGATTAGTTTACACATATATACATGCTCCAGTTAAGAATGTTTCATTATCAGTACATTAATGTTGCATTTTTAGTCAGCATTTCAGAATATCGAGCTATTCAGTTTATTATAGTGTTGTTGTATTTTATACATTCTATTGGGAGTAGGCTTAATACTGAGTTGGACAAGGGTCAGTCACCCTCATAGTCCAGAACTACATGCCCCCGTAGGAAAGTCCCCTCTGTGGGCATTATACTTAGTGATCACGCCAGTCATGCCTCTATACCATTGGCAAGGTATATTGGGTCCTCTCTATGGGGGGTATACATCGGACTCCACATTAGCTCATGTGGTTTTATGTCAATTATTAGTAGCTCCCATAAACAAATTCTAGTGTATTAACCAGGTTATCAACTACAGTTCAGTATTTAGTTTCAGTATGTTATAAACTTGGTCACTACATTCAGTTAGTTCACATTCAACATGTTTAGCATATTTATCATGTTTAGATTATATCATTGCTTTATCACTTTGTTCAGTTATATGTTTTATTGATCTTCATTCTATTCTGCATGCTCAGTATCTCTCAAGTACTGATGCATACTCTGCACTACATCTTCTCGTGATGTAGGTTCAGGTCCTCAACATTCAGATCAGGCATAGATCGGATCTTCAATTCAGCAGTAGCAATGGTGAGTCCTCATATTTTGAGGACAATAGACATGTTTTTTATATTTAGTCTTTTTTTTTAGTTTTCAGTATTTGCTAGAGTTATTTAGGGGCATGTCCCAGCATCTCTAGTCAGTTAGAGGCTTTACTTCAGACATAGACAGATTTAGCTTTAGTGTTTGAGGTGACCCCTTCATGGGCCGTGGACCACCTCATGGACTGTGCTGGCGCTCGTGGAAGACAAGTAAAGTCCACCAGGCCCATACTTCAGGCCACGGGACCCTTCACGGGTCGTGGTCCTGACGACAAACTATGGTGGCGCCTGTGGAAGCTCACCTCAGAACAAGTAGCTACTGGACCAAGGACCACGACCAGCTTGAAGGTCCTTGGTTCTTTTGATGGTCCGTCAAAGGGGTCGTGGTTAGCTGCATCACAGTTTTAAGTCAAGGGTCGTTTGGTCTTTTCCCTATGCATTGGACACGTAAAGTACGTCATTTAACCCTAAATTACGGAGTTTTTGTCAGTTTTAGCCTAGTGACTTAATTAGAACTTACCCTTATCAATCATTCACCAAAATCAAGCCAAACTTAGAGCAAATCAGAGAGAAAAGTTGAGCAGTCCCTCAAGAACACGCAGCCACGTTTTCTTCAGTTCCAACCCCGAAATTGAAAGATTTCTCCATGAAATTGTCTCTAGGTACGTGGGATTTCACTAGTGGGTTCCTTTCACCCATTAGGTCCCTAGAGTTCATTCATATTCTTGATTATCTAAACATGTTAGACATAGGGTTTCTATAATTTCAGAATTTATGTTGTGCTTTAGTTGTTAAACGAATCCAAATCAGATTACCATGTTTTCGTTGAATTGTTACTTAGTTCTTACTTGAGACTCAGAACCCTAGTTATGTAGATTCGTTTAGTCCATGAATTACACTTGCTACGTCAGATTATTTAGATATACATGCACCAGTTCAAGAATGTTTCATTATCAATATATAAATGTTGAATTTTTTAGTAAGCATGTCAGTATTTTGAGCTATTCAGTATTACAGACATTCAGTCATAATGTGTTAATTACATAATCAATTTGGAGTAGGCTTAATACCGAGTGGACTAAGGGTCAGTCACCCTCATAGTCCCAAAACTACGTGCCCCTGTAGGTAAGTCCCTTTTGTGGGCATTATACTTAGTGATCACGCCAGTCATGCCTTATACCCTTGGCAAGGTATATTTGGTACTCTTGATGGGGCGTATACATCAGACTCCACATTTAGCTCATGTGGTTTTATGTCGATTATTAGTAGCTCCCATATACAGATTCTAGTGTATTGACCAGGTTATCAATTACAATTCAATATTCAGTTTCAGTATGTTATAAACTTTGTCACTACATTCAGTTAGTTCATATTCAACATGTTTAGCATATTTATCATGTTTAGATTATATCATTGTTTTATCTCTTTGTTCAGTTATATTCAGCTTTATTCTATCATGCATGCTTAGTACCTTTCAAGTACTGACACATACTCTGCGCTACATCTTTTTGCGATGTAGGTTCAGGTTCTCAGCATTTAGATCACGCATAGATCGATTCTCGATCTTCAGTTCAGCAACTTCAGTGGTGAGTCCTCATATTTCGAGGACAATAGATATGTTTCTATATTTAGTCTTTTTATTTCAGTTTTCAGTATTTGATAGAGTTAGCTGGGGGGATGTCCCAGCATCTCTAGTCAGTTAGAGGCTTATTTCAGGCATAGGTAGATTTAGCTTTAGTGTTTGAGTTTTATTTCAGTATCTTAAACTCTTCTCAAATATATATTCAGATAGTATTAGGTATTCCCCATCAGTTCAGTTGATCTCATGTTTTAAGTGTTTGCACAGTATATCTTGTTTCATTTTATCTTTAAGTATGCTTACGATATGCTAGCTCAGGGTTAGCTTGGGGTTACTCGTGATCCTAGGTCTCGTGTTTACACCTTGGGGGTAGCCTCGGGGCGTGACAAACTTGGTATCATTATCACTCCCTGAAGATACCCCAAGGCGTAAACATGGGACATAGGATCATGAGTGACCCCAAGCTAACCTTGTTGGCATATCATAAACATACTAAAATAAACTGAAACAAGAAATATTGTGCGGAGGCTTAAAACATGAGATCAATTGAAGTGATGGGGAAGAGTTTAAGATACTGAAATAAAAACTCAAACACTAAAGCTTGAATCTGTCTATATCTGAAATAAAGCCTCTATTTGACTAGAGATGCTGGGACATGCCCCCAACTAACTTTAGCAAATACTGAAAACTGAAATAAAAAGAGTAAATATAGAAATATGTCTATTGTCCTCGAAATATGAGGACTCACCACTAATACTGTTGAACTAAAGATCGGGAACCGATATATGCGTGATCTGAATGCTGAGGACTTGAACCTACATCACAAGAAGATGTAGCGCAGAGTATGTGTCAGTACTTGAAAGGTACTGCAAGATAGAATGAAGCTGAATAAAACATATAACTGAACAAAGTGATAAAGAAATGATATAATCTAAACATGATAAAGATGATAAACATGCTAAATATGAACTAACTGAATGTAGTGACCAAGATTATAACATACTGAAACTGAATGCAGAACTGTAACTGATAACCTGGTCAATACACTAGAATCTGTCTTTGGGAGCTACTAATAACCGACATAAAACCACATGAGCTAAATGTGGAGTCCGATGTATACGCCCCATCGAGTGGACCCACATTCAACAAGGGTTTCTTGGGTTCCAGCTCTCGTGGAAATGATGAGTCAGTTACAGTAGAGTACACCATCAAGAACTTGTGTGAACATTTGAGTTGAAATGAATTTGTATCTCTTGAGATTATACTGCTAGTTAGTTTTTTGGTTGACTTGCATTTTTAATGTATAAACTATTGAATTAGAGAAAAAACTCTATTTTTTAAATCTTTGCTAAATGTTATAAAGTTACATTAGGTCTTCTTTCCAATGTTGGCTTAGTTGTAATTCATAACTTAAAATAGATCCAACAGGCTTAAAAAATGTGTATCTGAATGCTTGAGGTGTAGGCCTTAACCTTAAAGGCTTCCCTCTCTACCTCATAAAACATTTTATGGTGTTTTTTCCCTCTAAGATGAGTTAAGATTCACTCTCGCAATTGCCTTCGAGTAGGGGAACCTTTAGTTGGTATTCAGTTCTAATTTGACATCTCTTAGGGTTTGTTTATTTTTTTTTCTTTTTGGTAGGTTCTGGAATCATATTATTTTATGTTGCTTCTTTTATTGTTTAGTTTTCCTTTCTGATATGTTCCAAATCATATTATTTTATATTTCATGATGACTTCCTTCATATGTTTTTCAGGTCTTAATATATGGTAGAGAAAATCCAGATGCGTAGGTATCTCCAGCGATGGATGTTGCTTTAAGAATTTTCAAGTGTGTTGCCGGGCTAAACAATGATGATCCAGGAGTAGCAGCTGCTGGTGCTACATTCTTCTCTTCAAGGTTATTGGCGGGTTCATCACAAGCCATTCATTTAATTGGTAGACATGGTTCTACGATCAAGTCAATACAGGAAAGATCGCGTGCCGCACTGAGGGTGTTATCTGTTGGTGAGATTTCTATCTTATAGATGTCTCTTAATGTAAGATACTTTCAAATGTTATTTCTGTCTGGAATCTAATGTCCATTTGGCCATGGGTCAAGAGTTCCTCCACTTGAAGTCCATTTGGCTCCTTAGCTGGAGGAGGAGTTTGTTGGGCAATGACCCATGTTCCAGCTAAAGGCTCATGGCCTAATCCAACTTGAAAAAGGATTGAAATTATTCTCTTTATTTGGTTTCCAACTCTATTAGGAAAAGGATTGTAATAATAATTTTATTTGGGGTTGGTTTTGGTCTTATAAGGAAAAGTATAACTCTATAAATAGAGAATGGTTTTGAGAGAATAATTCAATTGCTCATTAGTATTGTCTTTGAAAGATATTAGGACATAAGAAAGGTTTTTGAGAGAGCTTTGAACAAGAGAGAAGAGAAAAAAAATATGGTTCTTTTGCTGCAGTTTTTTTCTCCGACCAGCAACCTTTAGATTTGTTTCCTGTTTAACTAACCGTTGGATCGGCCTGCAATTTTCACTGAGTGTTCCTGACATCTTGGAGGTTGATTTGAACGGTGAAGATTGGATTCTAACGTCAGCAGTATCCTTAATTAGGTCCCTAACAGCAGCTGGGTTTGGGTGGTGTTTGTTTCTATTTATCTTTTGTTGGTGTAGCTATTGTTTGTTCTCTTTTGGCTCTTGTTGTGTACGCATTAGAAGAATATTTGTAACCCTCTTATTGATATAGTGAAGCAATTCGGATCTTGTCGATCCCGTGGGTGTTACCTTCGGTTTGAAGGGTTTTTCCACGATAAACTTGGTGTTCTTTATTTTTAGATTTTCATTTTCATTTTTTTCGTCACAACGCATCAGAGCGGGAACACCAATTGGTGAAAATACATCATTATCATCGCCATGATTTTATAAGGAGAACTTGAGTCGATTGGTGTTCTCATCATCATACACTTAGAATTAAAACTATACAAATAAGAATCAAAACTATATAAAAATAACTTTTAACTTTTAATTGACTTTCTAACCTTCATCCAAAAATATGAAGGCCTGACAAAGTACATCCCCTAAGTAAGGCCAAAATAAACTGATACTACTTGTTATTTGCTATTTATGTAAGCCTTCATAGATTATGCTCAGACCCTCTTGTTCTTTTCTTGTTTCTCTAAATTTAATTTTTTAACTTATATTTCCTACTTTATCTTATACGGAACTTGAAACTCTCATTATAGGTGTTTTCAGCCATAATTAATCTAGTACTATTTTCCGAGGTATATTCATAATTTAAATTTAATGAGTTCAATCTTAAAGTTCTTAATATTAAATACATTATACATCAGAAATTATGTGTTGAATATCTTCTTATTCACAAGTTGAATACTAGATGACTATTTCTAATTTTGAGATATCTCAAAATATTTTAATTACTTATACAAACAAAAGTCATTATGAATTCACAACTTTAAGAACTTTAGTATAACAAACAAGCAAATAAGGATTATTCTCTTGGTAGATTTTGTGCTTGTATAGTGAGTGAGATAAGACTAAGAGCCTATTTGTATAGGATTATATTGTAAAGTAGAATCCAAGATGACCTTCATTGATCATATATTTAGGTATTTATACAAGAGTTTATACATATACAATTACATAAATAACCCTTAGTAGATACATTAACTAATACCTAAATACCATAATTATCACTCCCCCTCAAGTTGAACCAGGTATAAGGTTCAACTTGCCACGTAAATCACAAAAATGATCCTTCAAGAGAGGCTTGGTAAGAATATCCACAAGCTGATCATGAGAAGAAATATATTGAACCCGAAGTTTCGTTTTCTGTACAAGTTCTCAAATAAAGTGAAAATCGATCTCCATATGTTTGGTGTGAGAGTGAAACACCGGGTTAGCTGTAAGATAGGTTGCACTTAAATTATCACACCACAATGAAGGCAAGAAACCAGAATAAAGATCATTTTCTTTCAACTATAGACGAATCCATAGAAGTTCACTGGTGGCAGCAGCAAGAGAGCGATATTCGGCCTTAGTAGAAGAGCGCAAGACAGATCGTTGTTTGTGAGAACACCAAGAAACAAGCGACGAACCTAAGAAAATTGCAAATCCAGTAGTAGACTTCCGATCATCTATACTTCCTCTCAAATTGGCATCACAATATCATTGTAATTGTTGAGAGTTCTGTTTTGAAAAGAAAATACCATGAGAAGAAGTGGATTTTAGATATCGCAAGATACGCTTAACTGCTGCCCAATGTTTCTCTGTCGGACTATGCATGAATTGACAAACTTTATACCGAGAAGAAAATATCAGGTCTAGTCAAAGTGAGATATTGTGAGCCACCAACAATACTTCGATAAAGATTTTCATCAAGGAATTGAGTGTTGTCACTGTTGTGCATTTTATTGCTCGGGCATATAGGAGTAGAAATATCACTGCAAGTTAACATGTTACAACGTTCTAAGAGATCATGTATATATTTAGACTGATGTAACAACAACCCATCAGATCGCCATGTAGCTTCAATACCCAAAATGTAATTAAGCCTGCCCAAGTTCCGCAAGGAGAATCACATTTCTAACTGCTGAAGAAATGAAGAAACAAGATGCATAGACGTGCCCAAAACTATAATGTCATCAACATAGATCAAACAAAATAGTTTTTTAGTGCCCACACTTCTAAAAAAGAGTGAAGAATCTGTTTTAGAGCCTTGGAAACCAAGCTCACACAAGGCCTCTGTCAAACATTTATTCGATACTTGAGGAGCCTGTTTAAGAACATAAATAGACTTCTCTAGCTTGAATATGTAATTAGGGTGATTAGGATCAACAAAACTTGGTGGTTGAACCATGAATACATCCTCCTCTAACTTACCATGCAAGAACGCGTTAGAGATATCAAGTTGATTAACAATCCATCCATATGACACGATAATAGAAAGCACTAGTCGAATAGTTATAGGTTTGACAACAGGACTGAAAGTATCATCAAAGTCAATTCCAAGGTGTTGATGGAAACCCTTGGCAACTAATCTGGCTTTATGTCGTTCAATGGAGCCATCTGGTCTTTTTTTTTTGTCTTGAAAGCCCATTTACAACCAATGATATTCGTAGCTTGATGAGGTGGAACCAACCTCCAAGTACCAGTTGCAATGAGCACATTATATTCCGTAGACATAGCAGATATCCATTCAAGAATTTTAATAGCCTGAGTATAATATGTGGGATCAAGAGCAAGGCTATAGGAGGTAGAGAAGGACTGGATACGTTTAGGCTTAAGATTTACTGTTTGTACTCGTGTAACCATTAGATGATTTCGAATAGGTGTGACTACATCCAATGAAATAGCACACAACTAGAATGAGAGTCATCTGGAAAATCAGTAACAACACCACTAATCAAATTTATCAAGGCCTTGAATTTGTGTATTATGTGGACCAGTACTAAGTGAAACAGGAGAGGCCTATGATGGAGATTTTGTAGGAGTTCAGTGCACAGAGGATGGCGAATGAGCTATTGTGGGTTCTTGTATGACAGGTGGTTGAGGTTGCGATATTGGTGTATGCATATGTGCAACTGGAACAATATGAGGAGTAGGAATAGCAAGAGACAGACTTGTTTCAGGCTTACTAGACACGGCACACACACCATCAAATTCTTGAAAAGGGAATACATGTTCATCAAACAACACATAACGTGAGACAAAAATATTTTAGAGACACGATTATAATACTTGTAGCCTTTGTGAGTACGACCATAGCCAAGGAAGATGCATGGAGTTGAACGTGGACTTAATGTATTTTGCGAATGAGGACGAAGCCAAGGATAACATAAGCAACCAAAAACACGTAATTGATTGTAATCAGGCTTGTTACCAAACAAAATTTCATATGGAGTTTGATGATTTAACCGAGGAGTGGGCAGACAATTGATAACAAAGATAGCCATTTCAAATGCGTTTGTCCAAAATTTAGAAGGAACATGGGAGTGAAAAAGAAGTGCACGACCAGTTTCAGTTACATGTCTATGTTTCCTTTAGGCACACCCATTCTGTTCAGGGGTATATGGACAAGAAACACGTTGTGTTATCCCATGTGTGCGCAAATAGGAAGTCAAGGCTTGAAACTCCCCTCCCTAATCTGACTGAAATTGTTTAATGGAACAACCAAAAAATTTCTCAACAATAAACGAAATTGATGAAAAATATCAAGCACATCAGATTTGTTCTTAGTAGAATATATCCAAGAATATTTGCTAAAGTGATAAAAATATATATAACATAATAACGAAAACCATCATTTGAGATTTCCGGGGCTGGACCCCAAACATCCGAACAAATCAAATTTAAAGGACCAGGAGCTGAATATTCAGACACTGAAAAAGGTAACTTATGAATTTTGCTTTTTACACAAGCCTGACAAAATGAACTACGTGAACTAATAGAACTATCAAAACCTAAATTATTACTAGAAACTAAACAACGAACTATGGAAGGAGAAGCATGTCCAAACCGAGCATGCCAGTCTCCTAATGTTGCAGAGTATGACTGGACAGGAGACTGCAATGGAGACGCTGGAAGGGTATAGTGACCATCTTCATTCGGGCATTTGAACAACAGAGCCTTCGTTGCCAAATCCTTCACAAGAAAATAGTGAGGAAAAAATTCACAAGAAACATTACTAGCCTTAACAAAAATCTAACAGAACCTAAATTTTTCTTAGCGGTAGGGACGCACAAAATATTGTTTAAATTGAAAGAAGCCCCAGGAACATGAAAAGAAGAAGAACCAATGTGAGAGATAGGTAATTTAGAAACATTACCTGGTACAACTTCCTCGGGACCTTGATATTCAGAGTGAATAGCGAGGTTGTCAAGATTAGCGGTAAGATGGTGTGTGGGGCCACTGTCCATAAGCCAAGATTGGGATGGTTGTGAAGAGGTGCTAGCAATATTAGAAGATGGTTTATTAACACCACGACTAGCATTCCTGGTCCTCGGAGAATGGAAAACACGAGACACATGTCCGAGTCCTCCACAATTACAACAACTGATGGTAGAATTATCCCGTGGTGCTGCTTGCGTGACTCGATTATAGAATTGGTTGTTTGTGGCAACAGTTTGTACTGAAGTAGAGAACGCACCACCAGGTGGTGATGGAGAAGCAAAGTAGCCACCCTGCCACGTCCTCTCTTGCCATTGCCATTGCCACGGTTCCGACCCCGCCCTCGCTGAGGTTGAGCCATTCCATAGTGAGCAGTTGGCGCAATTATTGTAGATTCTTCATTTGTCTCTCTTCCATCAAAAGGAGACCATATAGTGTATCAAAAGATACACCAATCTGTGTCGCGTCAATAGACCGTGTAAAAGGGCGATAAGACACACCTAAGCCATCTTTAACATACTCAACAAGATCATCCTCATTAATGGGATGTTGTAAAGCAACAAGTTTATCAGCTGTACTCTTAGATTTTTGAATATACATCTCAATCGAATCAGAACCACAACGAAGAGTGTATAACTGATTTTTCAATTCACGAATTTTTGACTTCAATGCCGTAGCATACGCTGAAATCAGTTTTTCCCAGGCTGCATGAGATGTCTCAACACCTACTATTTATGGTAACACACTCTCTAAAACAGAGGCCACAATCGAAATAAAAAATATTTGATCTTGACATACCAATTTTGATACAAAGGATTCATTTGATTTTCACCAAGAAATCTTTCTGGAATTGGTTGAGTGCCATCAAGATGATGCTCTAATCCATAACCATGAATCATAGGAAGAAATTGAGTTCGCCAATGTAAGAAGTTCATTGAAGTCAGTTCGATTGAGAGTTGATGCGTAGGGTTAAACGATAGGGATGGCAGTATTGTCGTTGAAGAAGCAGACACAATGGCAACGGCTGAAGTTCCTGGCATACCTAGGTTTTTTTTTTTTGGCTTCTGATACCATGTAAAGTAGAACCCAACGTGTCCTTCATTGATCATATATTTAGGTATTTATACAAGAGTTTAACATATACAATTACATAAATAACCCTTAGTAGATACATAAACTAATACCTAAATACCATAATTATCATATATCTCTTTTCTTATAAGCCAAAAAAATCACAAGTTATGAATAAGTTCTTAAAAATATTTCCTTATTTTAGCTAACTCTACAAAAATAATTAAAAGCTATTTCAGAATTCAAGGTACATTATGGTCTAACTTTATATGAATAAAGTATTGTAGGAAGCAAATATTTGCCTTTGTTCAATGGAAAGGAGGTTCCCATATTTGGAAACACATTCTTGTGAATTGGGGGGGGGGGGGGGGAGGGGTGTTACTATAACATCACATATGGTGGGAGCCTAGAGGAGACACTTCTA
>JAJOOR010008526.1:0-44071 GCA_036250505.1 Solanum acaule | reverse complement strand
CTATAGAAGAAATGTATAACTTCGAACTTACAACAAAAGATATGCTATTAGGAATGCCATTTTTAGAAAAATTATACCCACATATAATAACGAAAACACACTGGTGATTCACAACACCATGTAAACAAAAAATAGGAGCAAAAAGAGTAAATAACATAAAACGAAAAACAACAGAATGGATAAAAGGAAGTAGAAAACATAAAAGAGGAAGACCCTAAAATAGAATTAATTATATTTTCTATAGATAAAGTAAAAATAATCCAAGACCAGCTAGAATTATTATATAGTGAAGATCCTTTACAAGGATGGGAAAAACATAAAACAAAAGTAAAAATTGAGTTAATTGATAATAATAATAGTATAATAACCCAAAAACCATTAAAATATAATTTTAATGATTTAACAGAATTTAAGATACATATAAGTGAATTACTAGAAAAAGGGTATATACAAGAAAGCAATAGTAAACATACAAGCCCAGCATTTATAGCAAATAAACATAGTGAACAAAAAAAAGGAAAAAGTAGAATGGTTATTGATTATAGAAATTTAAATGCAAAAATTAAAACATATAATTACCCAATACCAAATAAAATATTAAAGATAAGACAAATACAAGGATATAATTACTTTAGTAAATTTGACTGCAAATCAGAATTTTACCAATTAAAGTTAGAAGAAGAATTTAAAAAACATACAGCATTTACGGTACCGCAAGGATTTTATGAATGGAATGTATTACCATATGGATATAAAAATGCATCAGGTAGATATCAACACTTTATGGATAACTACTTTAAACAACTAGAAAATTGTGTAGTATATATTGATGATATATTACTATATTCTAAAACCCAAGATGAACACATAAGATTATTAGAAAAATTTATACATATTATAGAATATTCAGGCATAAGCCTAAGTAAAAAGAAAGCAGACATAATGAAAAAACAAATAGAATTCTTAGGAATATAAATAGATAAAAACGGAATAAAAATGCAAACACATGTAGTACAAAAAATAATTAACTCAAATGAACAACTAGATACAAAAAAGAAATTACAATCATTTTTAGGACTAGTAAATCAAGTAAGAGAATACATACCAAAATTAGCAGAAAACTTAAAACCATTACAACAAAAATTAAAGAAAGACATGGAATATCAGTTTGATAAAAAAGACCAAATACAAATACAAAAGGTAAAACTATTATGTAAAAACCTACCTAAACTATATTTTTCGGATGAAAATAAAAAATTTACTTACATAGTAGAATCAGATGCTAGTGAAAAAAAGCTATGGAGGAGTGTTAAAATACAGATATGATGAAAATAATATAGAACATCATTGTAGATATTATTCAGGAACATTTATTAATACGGAAATAAAATGGGAAATAAACAGGAAAGAATTATATTCGGTATATAAATGTTTATTAGCATTTGAACCATATATTGTATATAACAAATTTATTATAAGGATAGATAACACACAAGTAAAATGGTGGTTAACGAGAAAGATACAAGATTCAGTAACTACAAAGGAAATAAGAAGTTTGGTATTAAATATATTAAATTTTACATTTACAATTGAAGTAATAAAAACTAACAAGAATGTTATTGCAGATTACTTATCAAGACAAACTACTCAGACTGAGAAAGAAAGTACAATGGAAGAGATACTCAAAGCCATAACTACACTTTGCATAAAAGTGGACAGTATGGACAATGAGATACAAAAGCTAAAGACTAATGAAGATAATCTGAAGTCTAAAGCTAGTCAGCAACATGACTATAAAAATGCTGAGCTACGTCGATCGGAAGACGGAAAAAACCCAGAGCTAAAAGGAGACGATGGGAAACTCCTTAAAACCCATAACATTTGTTTAAATACAGCTGCAGGTACAAGCAAACGAGTTAGTGAAAAACAAAAGAATTCAAACTTAAACCAGCTATTCGAAAAACCATTCACCCCGAGGCTAACACCAAAAAACATATTAACTATAGAACCACAAACTTCTACATATGCGGATAGTCTACACCATGACAAAAGAACATATAACCATATTACACGAACCTATATAGAAAATATATACAAAATCCAAACATTATTAAATCTTAACCCCAGATCTACTACAACCCAAGAACCCAACCAAGATTATTTAACCCAAAAATTACAAGGTTATAATAAACTGATTGCACAACCAAAAACTAACGCGAACTTAGTAAGGACATGTTACAACTATGGACTATTAAATACAATATACACATATGACGGAGAGGAACTAAGTGGAATACCGAAACTACATAAAGCATTTATTACATATAAGAGAGTTACTAAGGGAAACTTATTCTATATAAAATTTTATAGGGCAACAACAGAGATATTATACGAGGAAATAAAACCTCCGATACAAGTGGTAAAGATAGGACTAACAAAAGATATGATAATATCGGAAGATATCGAACAGCAACCAGAGATACAAAAAAGTGAGATACCCAGTTTTTATGCCAATAAGAGAATAATTGGTATATCAACCATTATACAAGAACTAGCAAATAATTATTTAAACGGAAACGCTATATTGAGCTACTATGCAAAGGATCAGTTAATGATTTATTCCAATTCAAGGGAGCTAAGGAAAGAAGATATGGATGAAGTCCAAAGATGAATTTTATCATTACTTAAGCCAAAAGAACGACCTACAACACGAGCACTAAAAGTATGATTTATTTCGGCAGAGTTATTAACCAGATATTGCAAGCTAATTGGTCACAAATACCCTGACCACATATGTTCAAAATGTAATGGAGAAGATAATGTGATTCCCGAAGTCCAGCTGGAATGATCTAATAAGATAAAGACAGAAGAAGATAAGAAGAAGAAGACAAGAAAAAAAAGATAGAGACGGAAGGAGATAAGAAGAAGAAGACAAGAAAAAGAAGACACTTGTAAATTATTAGTCTTATTATTAGAAAGTGTAGTGTAAAATAGTCAATAAAGTAGGGTAGTGTGCATGTGCATATTAAAAGAAGTATGGACAAGTGTAAAAATAGTATGGGCAAGTGTAAGTAATAGGAATGGTAGGTGTAAGTAGCACATTATTATAAAGATAAGATAGAATTTGAAAGTGCAGGAGGACTTTCTTTCTATATAAAGGAAGGAAGATGTAACATAAAGGACAAGCTGAAATAAACGAAACACTTCCATAAACACTCTCTAAAATATTTAATACTTAAGCTATTCATATTTAATAAGATAATGGAACAACAATCTGAAATCCAGTCAGATATTTCAGATATCATGAATAAGCAAGAGGCAAAGGTATATTGTTCAACAAATATGCAGAACTAATTTCATATATTCCTGAATATCATATATATGATTGAATAAATTTATGTTAGTTATTATGAATTAGAATTATTTGAATCATAATTTCTAGTTTATTAGCACACCGGAAACAGGGAGAAAACTTCTATACTATGCCATCCTAATGTTGAAACTGGTAGGCGAGGAAAGCCATTTAGGGGAGTAAACAAAGTTAAGGCACTAATAAGGAGGAAATATCCGCTAAAGTATGATGCTAGTAGTGACAAGAAAACATGATAAACAAATAATCTAGTTCATAATGATCTAATATAAATTTAATCAATTATGAATATGCTAGGAAGGAATAATTGAAAATAGAAACCTGCATAACAATGAACATGACTACATATATGCATGATGAAATGATTAAAAAATATGAAACTTTAATCTTATATATACTTAAAGGTATAGAAATAATTGAATTAAGAAAAATAATATGGGAAAAAATATTTAATAATAACGAACCAGAAGATATATTAAACCAACAATGATATGAAATAGACCTACATGATTTAGACCTAGAAAGAATAGAATGGTATGATTTAGAAATAAATTCAGATTAAAATGAACTACGAATATTTACAATATTGGATAGAATCTATGGAAAATATAAAACTATTAGAACAATTAATGGAGGAAAATTTATATATGTACCAAAGAATCCAAGATATGTTATATCAATTTCATCAATTAGACTAGGGTTAACCATGGAAAACATGTAATATAATAATAATATTAATAATAATAATAATAATAATAATAATAATAATAATAATAATAATAATAATAATATCATGATTCACTACTAATTCAATCATAAACAATCAATATCCACTCAATTGGATTTATATTCAACTTAACCTACAATTTTGGAAGGAACCCTAACTTGAATTGGGGATTTCATCTTCACATTTGGGGGAATTCTAGGGGGCTCCATAGATGGAAGAATCCATGGATGAATAAGCTAACATACCTTGATTATAAAGCCTTACAAAGCTTGCAACAATGGAGTCTTCACTTGACCTAGCTCGCTTCTCTTCTTCTTTATCTTCAGTTTCTAAAGAGAGAACTTCTTGGAGGGAATTGGGTTTCTTTGGTGAATTGAAATAATGATTAGGATCAATGTATTTATAGGTCTAATATCTTTATATAAGTGGCCTAAACTAATATAAAATGACACCACTTAACCCCTAATTAATTCTGGAATGTTCCACTAACCCTTCACTAACCGACCTTAAAGGACCACACTGCCTCACCTACGAGCCGTGGGTGGACCCACGGGGCGTGCTGTTATCCGTGAGTGGAGTTACTGGAACATGGTTCCTAAACCTTTGACCCATGACCCCTCACCAACGGGGCGTGGGTCCCCTTACGGGGAGTGAGTCCCCCTCGTGAGTAGACTATTTTTGGGCAGATTTTTGGGTAGTTTCTACGGTCCTCTTCAAGTACCCTTGGTTGGTCCTTGGGGAGTTGTTCCTTGACGTTTTAACCCTAAACCCTTCATTCTATGTATGGGAGGTTAAGTTCACAATTCTAACCCTTACGTCAAGCTCTAGTTGACCTACTAAACTACGGGGTGTTACAGAATACTGGAATATGAGCTATTATTATAAGCGAACGCTATGAGAGGTGGTTGATCATCCCTACATCCCTTGAAATAGATCACGCAAGCTCTCAACATGTCCTCTAAGGTCTGAATGGTCCGCTCTTTCTGACCATTCGTCTGTGGATGAAATGTTGTGCTTAGATTTACCTGAGTACCAAGACCTTTCTGAAATGATTTCCAGAAATGAGAGGTAAACTGAGGACTTTTATCTGTCTGAGATGATAGTCAAGGGGACCCCATGCAAACGTACTATCTCATTAATGTAGAGTTTGGCGTAGTCTCTGCTAGATCTATAGTTTTGATAGCCAAGAAGTGAGCACTCTTAGTTACTATGTCCACTATCACCCAAATGGAGTCATGACGTATGCGAGTACTAGTTAAACCCATAATGAAGTCCATGTTTAGCACTTCCCGCTCCCACGTGGGAATACTAATCTCTTGAGTCAAACCTCTTGGTCTCTAATGTTCTACTTTAACCTGCTGACAGTTAGGACACTTAGCCATAAAATCTTTGATGTCCCTCTTCATGTTGTTCCACCAATAAACTTCTTGTAGATCACGATACATCTTAGTGTCACCCAGATGAATAGAATATCTAGAATTATGTGCTTTTGTAAGGATCGACTGCCTCAACTCACCCACATTTGGAACACATAAGTGACCCTGGTAACGAAGTACACCATCTCCCCCTTAGGAGAAAACCTCAATTTTTTGCTGATGAACTGCACCTTTCAACTGCAGTAATATGGGATTGTTATCATGTCTTTCCTTAACCATCGCTACCAATGAAGATTTTGATCTATTCTAAACTATCACACCACCATCTGACATGTCCGTAAGGAAAATTCCTAAGCGAGCAAGTTGTTGAACATCTTTGGCTAACTCTTTCTTTTCTTACTCAACATGTGCTATACTACACATAGACATAGACAGTCTGCTAAGAGCATCATCCACTACATTGACCTTACTCGAATGGTAAAGCACATTTATGTCATAGTCATTGAGGAGTTCAAGCCATTTCCTCTGACAAAGATACAATTCTTTCTGGGTGAACACATACTGGAGGCTCTTATGATCTGTGAACACATCAACATGAACACAATACAAGTAATGTCTCGAAATCTTTAAGGAAAATACTACGGCTGCAAGCTCAAGGTCAAGAGTCGGGTAGTTCTTCTTATAGACTTTAAGTTACCTAGAAGCATAAGATATGACCTTACCTTGTTACATCAATACACAACCTAGGCTAAGTCCAACTCGGTGTTAAGTCTACTCCTAACTGTAAACATATGATGCTAAAATGCACTAAATACAGAATAGCTCAAAATCATGCTAGCTATGAATGCAACATTTATATACTGAGAATGTGACATTCAAATTTTGGAGCATGATTTTCTATTTGAATGACCTAGCAAGTATACTTCATGAACTAAGAGAATTCACACAAACTGGGTTCTGGATTTTATACAATGAATTAAGCAACGTTTCCAAGAAAATATGTTATTTAGACTATGGATACTATATCAGCTGAAATCACAAAAAAAATCCAATATTTTACAAACACTAGGTCTAAACAAGTTATGTGGAATCAAGGAACTGACTGAATTCTAGGGACCTAGTGGATGAAAGGAATCCACTAGTGAAATCCCACATACATGGTGATGAAATCTATGGAGAAATCGTTTGGATTTTGGGGCTGAACTTCGAAGAACGCTTCTACTTGTTCTTGGAAGAGTTAGTCACCTCTTTCTCTTCTCTTCGCTATATGTTGCGTGATTTTAGGAGAATGAGGGTTTTGGGTAGGTTCTGACTAGATTATTATGCTTAGACAGAGTAAAACGACGTAGTTTAGGCATCAAACGACGTAGTGTAAGTGCCCAAAACACAGGATAAAATACTAATGTGACCCTGACTTAAACATTATCGAAGTGGCTTAAAGACAGGCTTCATGGGCCATCATGAGCACCAAGGCCCGTCTAGCAGCTCGTGAAGATGTGTTGCCTGACAAGGCTTCACTTAAATGGGCCTAACCTTTTACTCCAAGCTTGGATTTTAGCAATCTTGGTGGCGTTGGAAAAAGGACTCAATTATATTTAATTTGATATCAAAGTCTATCAAGCCTCTTTCATGAGCCACTTCATGGCTCGTGTGAACCTCCACGGACCGTCTACTGGTCCGTGGTACTTCCCAATAGCCATTGTGTTTTTTACCCCTATCACGGGCCACTTTATGGCTCGTGTGGAGCTCCATGGACCATTTAGTGGTATGTGGTCTTTCACCTTTTGTTTGGTGCATAAACACGAGCAGGATGACGGGTCGTGGTCCTCTTCACGACATGTGGACCCCCTCTGTGGTTTTCCCTTCTCTCTTGTTCAATCTTAGTTTTGGTTTACGAGGTATTATAGAAGGATAGTCACATTCACAAAGGGTAAATCACCTAGAAATTTGATGAATTTTGCAAAGTAGGGTTTTTTCATCATTTCACAATTTTTGGACTTGGAGAACCCTTTGGAGGCGATTTTAAAAAGAATTTTCAAGTTAATCATTTGGGCAAGTAATTTTATCACCAAAACTTCCACAATCCATTTATATTGTCATGGTTTTAGTATCAAATCATTACTTTTAGTTCAAGTTTTGAGGGCCATTTTCATGAACTTATGCTTTGAAGAAATTAGAGTTTCAAGAATGACTTTAACTCGTCTTTCAATTCGCCCTCACACGTGAGTAACAAATTTGTTAGGTATGATGATTTTCAATAAAAATTCCAAAATAGCCCTCATCCCCCGGGAATGAATTTTTGGGTCAATTTCGACCCAATTTCAAAAATCAACATTATGGGTGTTGTTATTCATGATTTCTTATTGGCATTATATATTTGGTTGGATTTTGAAGAGTTAGAGGCTCATGTAGAGTGAAGGCCTTAGTACCAAGTTACTTTTATTCTCTTTTGAGTAAGGATGTACATAGGTCGGTTTGGTTTGATTTTTCATTAAAAAAAACCTAAACCAATTGTGTTGGTTTATTAAATCTAAAAACCAAATCAAACCACATAAAGTCGGTTTTTTCGGTTTCAGTTTTAGTCGGTTCTGTAAGTTTTTTCAGTTTTTCAGTTGTTTTTCAACTATATGTATTTGAAAAAGAGATAAAATATATTTTATCTTACCTGTGTGATAAGCTAAACTTAAAAAATGTTGAATGAATAGAAATTTTTAAAAAGACGGTAAAATTCACATGAGTACAATTTTTTTTTTAAATATCAACATTCATTATGTTAAATTAATAAGATTAAAGGTTAGAGGCAAACTGAATACAAAACAAAATATTTACAAAGTAATTGTTTACTTCGAATTTGAAAAACTATACCAATACAATTGTAACTTTGCATCTTAATACAAAATAAAATATTTACAAATTTTACAAGACTAAATTTGAAATAAAATATACAAACATTGAAAACTATAAACTAATTAAAAATATATTAACAAAGTAGATTATAAATAATATTTTTTATCTATAAATAAAATAATTATTGTGTGCATTTATGTGGAGTCTTATGCAACACTATTTTGTAGGCATCCTTATTGAACTGTTGATCTTGAGTTTTACTTGAGGACAAACAAAAGTTTAAATTGGGGTTGTTGATGAATCCAAGGTTTCAGATCATTTAAAGCTTTCTTTTGATAGTATAAGTGTCCTCAACAACATATTTTATGCTCTAAACTAATTTTAAAGTGTTGATTTGCAGTTATGAAGGCTAACCAACAAGGCAAGGACATGACCGGACAAAAAAGAACTAAAAATCTGAAGAAGTGAAGAAAAAGCAATCCTGGCGATCGCCAAGACCACTCGGCGCACCACCGAGCGGCTCTTTGGCTTGCCCAAAGTTCCAGCATGTCAGCATGTCACCCCTGGGGAAGAACCAAGTTGCTGACAGAAATAAGCCAGTCGTCGGATTGCCGATAAGTTCCGTGACAACAAATTGGATTATCCAAAGGTACAATACCAATGTAAAATGGCGATGGAAGAAGACAATCGGCGGATCACCGATCCGCTCGGTGAGGCTCAACATAATCCGCCGAGTGGACTTTCAAGCCAAAACGTAGGCAACTATAAATTTGAATTTAAAAGAAGAGTTTAGGAGTTTTGAGACAGTATTGACTCCCAAGTTGTAGAATCAGAGTTTCCTCTTAGTTTTTGAGTTCTAATTATAGAATTTTGAGGATTTGAAAGTGGGCCTTTGAATTTAACCCATGAAAAATACTGTAAAGGCTTGGAGACTCTTACCCAATTGATGGCTAATCGAGTTGGTAATTGTTTTTACCTTTTTATGATGTTTAGCTAAAACTCCAATTTTTGGGGTGTGATCATGTGATTATGGGTTGAATTAGCTTATGGGTATTGTTATTTACTAATTTTAATGTTTAATTAAAGTGGGTTTAATTGATAGTTGTGTTTTAATCGAAGAATTTTAGTTGCAAATGCAATTCGAACATAGAATTCTGGGCTTGCTTGAAAAAGAGGTTTTGGAATCAAAGGTTTCAATTGATAATTGTAGTTATCGGGTTGATATGGGTTTAGCTCGAAAGAGTAAATCCTAATCTCGATTCTACCTATCTAGCTCGAGAGAGTAGATGAATTAAGGTGTGGGTTGTTCTTATTTTCTAAACTTGTTGATGTTCGAAAGAAATCACTTGAATCGTGATAGTTGTTCAAGAGAAAACTATATCACTTATAGCCTAGACTACACATTGAAATTTAGCTATTTATTAGTAATTTCAATTACCCATATAGTGAAATTTGCCTATAATTGATCACATCCCGAGAATTCCTTTCTATATTGTTATTTCCCCTATTTTGCTTGTGTTGTAGGTGATATTTAACAATCCACCCCCCCCCCCCATCTGAAATTCATTGTCACCCTCTTAAACTTGTTTACATGTCTTTTCGATAATTTTTAATCCTATAACCGTTTAGACCACATTTGCACTTCATAATTGAATTTGAACACATACCATTCCATCTGGGTTCGACCCCAACACTTCGTTGGGTTTTATACCGACTTACAATTGTTTACACCTATAATTGGATGAGGTGTATTTGATACGTTTAATCAAAATGGCTCCGCAGCCGAGGAGTGGTGTTGTTTAAAATTCTATTATTGAAGTTGAATTGTGTTCTTTTTGTGTTATAGTTGAATCGACTTACTTTGGTTTGTGTTTGTGTTGTTTTCTTTAGAAGAGGAAGATATGAGTGTAAACGGGAGTAATGGTACCAAGTGGGCCACCAAGACGATATTGGAAATCTAAATGATGTAAATGACCCAATTCAATTGGGTGGTGTTGGTGCAATATGTCTACCTCCGGCTGAAGGGAACGCTATTTTTCACATCACTAGCACAATGCTTCAACTCCTACAATTGAAAGGATTATACGAAGGGCTGGCTCACGAAGACCACCATGAGCATATTCGGAACTTCGTGGATGTTTGTGGTCCGTTTTTATTCAAGAACATATCATAAGAATAGTCCGCCTCAAGTTGTTCCCATTCTCTTTGATAGGTGAAGCTACCAAATGGTTGTCTGAGTTATTGAGGGACGCCATCACCTCTTGGGATGAGCTTACGATTGCGTTCTAAGTGAGATTCTTTGACCTATCAAGGATGATGACTCTCAGAGATAACATCCAAGGTTTCAAACGCTTGGAAGGTGAACCAATCCACGAGACGTGGCTAAGATTTAAGAAGTTAGTGCTTCAATGCCCAACTCATGGACTTCCAAAAGATGTGCCAATGCATTACTTCTATAGGAGTCTTGATACGGTGAACAAAGGAGTTACTGATCAACTTGTTCCCAGTGGTATAATGCAACAACCCTATGAAGTAGCATCTCAACTCCTCGATTGCATGACTAAGATCAATAGAGCATGGTACACTCGTGAGGACAAAGTATCTCCTCTAACGTTTAGGATGACAAAAGAACAGATCGAAAAGGATCAAGAGAGAGACTTAAACATTTCCAAAATGATGACCCAGCTGGACATCTTGGTAAAAAATATGATGGGTAGTGGTTCAAAGAGGGTAATGTTATGGGTGTTGGTGGAGTAAACCCTAATGAAGCCTATTTTGAAGTGTTGTACAATGAGGAAGTGAACTTCCTTGCAAATCAAGGAGGAGGATTTCGTTCAAACTATCCAAGGCCGGGTGGAAATTTGGGTTGGAATAGAGATGAGGGATAGCGACATCGTGACAAAGGTTGGCGTGATCATAACGCCACTTGGAAGGATAGAGAGGATGACAAGGATAGGTATGTCCCACCCCATGAGCGTCAAAAGCCTAAGGAATCAGAAAGTGTCCATACAAAATATATGCTCTCACGCATTCTCAGTAAAGTTGAACGGTAAGAAAAAGTGCTAAAAGAGATTAAGGATGACGTCTCAACTCTAAATAAGACGGTGACTTCTCACTCAGTCTCTATCAAACAACTGGAAACACAAATGGGTAAATCTTGACCCATCTAAATCCAAGACCAAAAGGAGGGTTGCCTAGTGATATAATGGAAAACCACAAAAATGAAGCTTAAATTGGTATTTTCGTCGTGCCACAACGTTAAATAAGGCGTTTCTTGGGAGGCAACCCAAGTTTTTGATGTTTTAAATATTGTTTTTGAAGAACTGGTGTTGAATGTACATGTTGAAAAGTAAGAAGTGTTGGAAAATGGGTAATTTGGCAAACCAAGAGTCCAGTCAGCGATTCGCCGAAGAGGTCGGCGATCCCCGACTTGGACTTCCATTGGAACCACCTAGCATGAAGGGAAACTCTGAAAAACTCAGCGAGCTAAAAGCTCATTTGGTGATTCACCGAATAGGTAGGCGAGCCTAACTTTGTCCGCCGTTTGAACACCTAAATTGTTGGGAGTCCTGTAAAACTCAACGGGCTAAAATACCACTCGGCGTGTCGTGGAGCGGTTTGGCGGGCACGAGTTATATCGACGAAGGGAGTGCGAACTGAAAGGTTTTAAAGGCCAAACAATTTAAAATTTCAAAATCCTTCATCTTCTCCCTTTTTTAACTCCCGTACTCTCACACCATATATTAGATCTTTAGTATTTTCTTGTTTTTAGTATCATATCTTGTGAAATCTTTGCTCGGGATTGTGGAACTTTTCTGACTAGCATTACAACCTTATTCTTCGGTAAAAAGTTGGTTTTTCCAAACCCCGTACTTAAATATGTGGTTGAACTCGAATGCAAGTGGTAATGTGTTTTTGATTGTTGTTGGGTAGTTGATTTTATCGTGTTTAATTGTTGGATTGCCCATATCAAATCAAATTTGTGCCTAATTGCTAGTGATTGATCGATTCCCATGTTTTTGCTAGTTAGAATTAAGTCTAACTGGTTGGGTTGTGATAAATTTATGTTGGGTCTAGTGGGGTGAAATCTGATTAACCCCAGATTGTGCTAAATGTCGTATTTTGTCCAATGATAGAGCGGTTGACGTCATTCTTAAGGGCAAAGACATCAAATGACAAATTTTGGCCAAATCGGGGAAAGTCTGAGTACCCCGAGGGGATGGGTAGTATGGGTCTGACCTTAATTTCATAGTGTAGGTGTTTAATTTTGTTTTTGGGGGTTGCGGGCTTGATTTTGAAACAAAGGGTTGAAAACTGGCACGTTGGGACATTTGGTGAGCTGAGTCGAGCTCACCAAATGGTTCGGCGGTTTGCCTAAGTCCCCGTAGATCGCCTTTAATTTCTTCAATTCTTGAGTTTGTGATCTGTAACTTTCGACGATATGCCTGAACTCACCGAGTCACTCGGCGACTCGCAGAAAGTCCTTTTTTATCTCCTTTTTGCACCCCTAATCCTTAAAATACACTGTAACTTTGGGCGGACTACTTCTACTTCACCGATTGGTGTCGGCGATCCGCCCAAAAGCCCTGCATATCGCCGACCAGCCTTGAGTTTTTGAAATTTTTGTGCTGGAACTTTTAGAGATCCCGACTTGGCTCGCCAAAGTGATTCAGTGACTAGCCGAACGGTTCGGCGAGTCTTTCTGCAACTAAATTTCGTCACTTTTACTGGAAAGTTTTCTAATGTTTTTCTATGTTGTTTGCAGGAATGGATAGAACTAATATGATTGGTAAAGACATGCCGCCCGAAAATCAGGCACACGGAGTAGTGATCAATGAGGAGGGAGCAGCCTCCAAGACCAAGAAGCTCCCTCAAAAGGGAGGCAAGGGTAAGGGCAAAGAGCCCAAAGTTGTGCCTCCGAAGGAGATAAGCTCAGAGAGTGAGGGGGACTCATATGTGTCACTCCCCAAGCCTACACCCTAGACGTGGCTGGCACTCGAGAACCATTGCTGGCCCCAAGCGAACCCTTGACCAAGCTTACTTACTCAGCGGAAGACTTAAACACAAGAAATAGTCTAAAAAGGAACTTGTGAAATAACTTAGAATGTCTTTAAATAAACATTCAAACTTAGCCAAAATGGCAACCTCATGTCTCAAAAACATAAGCCAATAATAAAGTAGTGACAAATGAATTTAACTAACTGATTGTATGTCTATGAAGCCTCTCTAAACAACTGAGATGGATGTCGGGACAGGCCCACGATATCCTAATGAACTAATAATAAAACTGAAAGCAATAAAAGGGATCCTCCAGAAGCAAGGAGGCTCACCACAAGACTCTGAGTGCTCAAATTGGATCAACGAGGCGCTGGATGCTGATCTTGGTTACCTACATTTGCATCATAAAATGATGCAGGCTAATTGGCATCAGTACATTGAATGTACGAGTATGCGAGTTGGAATGCTAAACATAACATAGGCATGAAAAGATTCAGAAAGAAACACTTACCTTGGCTCTTCTCAACTCATGAATAACTAAAATCAAATAAATCAATGAAACACATGTAATACATGAAATACTTTATAAAACAGTAAAATCAACTTAGTTCGTTAAAGAAAATGCAATAACAAACTCAACTTTACTCATATAACAAAGTAATATAGTTTCTGTGGGAGTTTCTCTAATCGACAACCACCACTATGAGCCTAAGTTGTGATACATCGTCTTCCTTACACTGCCAGAACTGTCCTATACTTTGCCATCATATAGAACTCTTAACTTAGTGGATCCACTAGTCTATGCTAAAAGCATCTTAAGGAGTCATCTAAAAAGTATGATCCTTTACTACCCATGATGGCTACATCATTTATGCAGACTTGAGTTAATATGAACTTGCATCACTATATCGGTGCTCAATACTACTCCCAAAATATACTTAGCTCATATGTTTTTAAAACAAACTTCTTTTTTTGGTTTGAGATAATTACTCAAAACATAGCTTAAAAGCTCTCTTGGAAATCAGTGTTTCCCTTTCTTGTTCAAATGTGAAAATATTTTAAACTCTTGGGAATACTTAGTTCCTTTATAGCTTTTTGAGAATTGAACTCAACTATTTACCCTTTGATTAACTTGAAACTTAAGTCTTAGAACAAAGTTAAAATGTTTGTGAAAGACTTTTGAAAAACTTAAATGAACCTCTCTTGACTTGCTTCTTAACTTCTAAACTTGACTCTTAACTTCCTTGAATTGAGTTATAGATTCAAGGATCGTGATTTGTGATAGGAAAGATCTCGTGATGTTTAGGAGTGTTTTTAGACAGCTAAACATAAGAAATGATCAAAATTTCACTGTCTGAAGGTGGGTCCATGACGTGGAGAAGTATTTAAATTTTTGTTTCGAAAATAACTTTGGAAGCAGAATGGCCTGTGACCACTTTGCGACGCGAAACGATTTTTCCCAAATCTGGGGAGCAGATCCGCGACGCGGAGGAACTGCCCAGATTTGCCTGACAAAATATCCTTCTTCGTTTTCCAGCTCTAAACCCTCTAAACTCCATTGGTTCTTTCCCCAAATACTTATAATCATTTATACCCTCAAATAACATCAGATTCTACTCGAAAACATAACTAAAAACGTGAATCAATCTCAAGAAAACTCCAACAACACAACCCACAAGGATTCAACGAACTTCATCAAGAATTCAAGGGATTTACTTTCAAATCAATATACTATTCTGAAATTGAATCAAGTTAGGCACGTGGGTGAACTAACCCAACACTATGTGATCTCACATACCTTGTAGGGATTACCCCCGACGAAATCCACAAGCTAAACTCGACTATCTTGACGATTCTTGATTTCTCTTCTCCTTTCTCCTCTTCTCTTTTCTCTTCTCTAAAACCCTAACTCTTTTCCAAAAGCGTAAAGTGACTAGGATCATTTTAGACTCCAATTAATTACCCAAAAATGGAATAAAATAATTAGATAAGGAAAAGACCAAACTACCCTTCAAAAATCTGGATTGGACTTTCCAAAATCCAACAACCCAACTTCCAAAGGGCATATCTCACTCATACGAACTCGGAATCGCGCAAACTCGGCGGCGTTGGAAATATCATTCCAAGATCTTTCCTACCATATCTGGAAGTACACCTAAATCATCCTGGGCTAGGAGTTAAGGTTGTTTGAAGTTGACCAAAAACTCAGCTTAACATACTTAACAAATTTCCAGATTTTTATAGTCTTTCCAAAAATGACTATTTCCAATTCCTAACTTCTTCCTAGTTATTTCAAATTGGCGAGATGTTACAATATATCCCCCTTGGGAACATTCGTCCTCGAATGAGATTACTCTTACTAGGCTAAGGGTGTAACATCTAACATTCAGCTCAAACATCCAACAAGCAATGCAATTATAACATGCTAACATATAAATGAAAGAGTACTAAGAAAAAAATTAGTACCTTGATCTGGAATGTCTTCAGTTTCAAAGAGATGTGGATATCTCTTCTTCATATCTTCCTTAGCTTCCCAAGTAGCTTTCTCAACAAATTGGTTCCTTCAAAGGACTTTGACTAATGCTACTTCCTTACTCCTCAACTTGCAAACTTGGCGATCTAAAATCTGAACCGGAATCTCTTCATAAGATAAGCTATCCTTGATCTCAATATCTTCAGTTGGTATGATAAGTGAAGGATCTCCCATGCACTTCTTCAACATGGAAACATAAAATGTCAGATGAACCGCTGCTAACTCTTGTGGTAGCTCTAACTCATAAGCTACTTTGCCAATCCTCTTGGATATTCTATAAGGGCCAATATACCGGGGACTAAGCTTCCCGTTCTTACCAAATCTCATAAATCCCTTCATAGGTGAAAATTTCAAATACACCCAATCATCTACTTCAAACTCTAACTCCCTTCTCCTAACATCAGTGTAGGATTTCTGACGACTCTGTACCGTTTTCAACCTCTCTTGAATCACTTTCACCTTCTCCATGGTTTGATGAACTAGATCTAGTCCTATCAACCCTGCTTCACCAACTTTAAACCATCCAATAAGAGATCTGTACCTTCTCCCATAAAGACCTTCATAAAGAGCCATTTGGATGCTTGAGTGGGAACTATTGTTGTAAGCAAACTTAATAAGAGGCAGGTGATCATCCCAATTACCTTTGAAATCAATCACAGAAGCCCTCAAAATATCCTCTAAGGTCCGAATAGTGTGCTCAGCTTGACTATTTGTCTGAGGATGAAAAGCAGTACTCAAGTTCACCTTTGAACCCAAGACTTTCCGAAATGACTTCCAAAACTATGCAGTAAATTGAGCACTCCTATCTTATATAGTCGGAATAGGGACTCCATGAAGTCTTACCACCTCCTGAATATATAACTTGGCATAATCTCTTGCTGAATGGGTAGTCTTCACCAGCAAAAAGTGGGTTGATTTGGTCATTCTATCCACAATCACCCATATAGAATCATGCTGCCTGTGAGACCTTGGTAACCCTGTGATGAAATCCATGTTTATCATCTCCCACTTCCATTCTAGAAGTTCTATATTCTGAGCCAAACCATCGGACCTTTGGTGCTCAACTTTAACTTGATGGCAATTCGGACACTTAGCAACAAATTCTGCAATGCCCTTCTTCATACTACTCCACCAATAAACTTCCCTCAAATCACGATACATCTTTGTGGAACCCAGATGAATGGAATATCTGGAGCTATGAGCTTCCTCCATGATCCTCTCTTGGAGTCCATCCACCATTGGTACACACAATCTACCTTGATATCTCAATATGCCATCTCCCCCTTGTTCAAAAGCTAATACTTTTTGCTTATGAACATTTGCCTTTAATTCAAGAAAAATAGGATCTTGGTCTTGCTTTTCTTTCACTTCTGAAACTACTGAAGAATCAACCCCATTCATCAACACTACTCCTCCTTCTGTGGAATCCATAAGTCGGACTCCTAAGCGTGCAAGTCTATGCACATCTTTTGCTAACTCTCTCTTTTCTTCCTCAACATGGGCGGTACTACCCATAGACAACATGTTTAAAGCATCAGCAACAACACTAGCCTTACCTGGGTGGTAAAGAATACTCATGTCATAATCTTTGAGTAATTCTAACCACCTCCTTTGTCTTAGATTAAACTCTTTTTGAGTGAACACATACGGAAGACTCTTGTGATCAGTGAATACATCTACATGAACACCATATAAGTAATGACACCATATCTTCAAAGCAAATACTACAACTGCCAACTCTAAGTCATGGGTTGGGTAATTCTTCTTATAGATTTTCAACTGTTTGGAGGCATAAGCTATAACTTTGCCATTATGCATTAGCACACAACCCAAACCAACTCTAGACGCATCACAATACACAACAAAGCCTTGCGTACCTTCTGCTAAGGTCAACACTAGGGCAGTAGTCAACCTCTTTTTCAATTCCTGAAAGCTTTTCTAACAAGCTTCAGACTATTGAAATTTCACTATTTTCTGAGTCAACTTGGTCAAAGGGGACGAAATAGATGAGAACCCCTCTACGAACCTTCTATAATAGTTAGTCAAACCCAAGAAACTCCTAATATAAGTTGGAGATATGGGTCTAGGCCAACTTTGCACTGCCTCTATCTTTTGGGTATCAACTCTAATTCCATCACCAGAAACTATGTGGCCCAAGAACGCTACATACTCAAGCCAAAACTCACATTTAGAGAACATAGAATATAACTCCTATCTTTCAAAGTCTGAAGGACTATTCTGAGATGGCTAGCATGATCTTCCTCATTCCTTTAATAGATTAGTATGTCATCAATGAAGATGGTAACAAACATATCTAAATAAGGTTTGAAAACTCTATTCATGAGGTTCATGAATGCTGCAGGTGCAATAGTTAAACCAAACAACATGACCAGAAACTCATAATGACCATAACGGGTCCTGAATGCTGTCTTTGGAATATCACATTTCCTTACTTTCAACTGATGGTAGCCAGATCTGAGGTCTATCTTAGAAAAACAAGAAGCACCCTGAAGCTTATCGAAAAGATCATCAATTCTCGAAACAGGACACTTATTCTTGATGGTAATCTTGTTCAACGGACGGTAATCTATACACATCCTAAGGGAACGATCTTTCTTTCTCACAAATAAGACCGCAGTGCCACAAGGTGAGACACTTGGTCGAATGAACCCTTTCTCTAAAAGATCTTTCAACTGCTCTTTTAACTCTTTCAACTCTACTGGTGCCATTCAATATGGCGGAATAGAGATAGGACTAGTATCTGGAAGAACATCTATATCAAAGTCTATCTATCTCTCAGGAGGGACTCCGAGTAGATCATCTGGAAAAACTTCTGGGAACTCTTTTGCTATAGGAACTGACTGAATATGAGGTATCTCAACACTAGAGTCATTAACTCGGACTAAGTGATAGATACACCCTTTGGAAACTAACTTTCTTGCCTTAAGGTACGAAATGAAATGACCCTTAGGCACTGCTGAACTATTTTTCCACTCTAAGACTGGCTCATTAGGAATTTAGAACCTGACAACTTGAGTTCTACAATTAATGGAGGCATAACAGGCATGAAGCCAGTCCATACCTAGAATGACATCAAAATCTACCATGTCTAACTCAATTAAATCAGCCATGGTGTTTTTGTGATTGATGGAAATGACACAATCACGATAAACTCATTTAGCTAGAATAGACTCCCCAACAGGTGTAGAAACACAAAAGGGTTCACAGAGTTTCTCAGGAAGAACATCAAACTTATTTGCAACATAAGGGGTTACAAAAGATAAACTTGCTCTTAGGTCTAGCAAAGCATAAGCATTAAAAGTAAAGACTTTGATCATTCCAGTGACAACATCTGGAGAGTTATTTTGCTCATGACGACTAGTGATTGCATAGATGCAGTTTGCTCCTCCGCCAGTACCGAATGTAACTCCTCTAGGTGCAGCCCTATTCGGTGGTGCAACTATTGAAGATTGGGCTCTATTGCCCTGATTTCCACTAACTTGCATGTTCTTAGGGCACTCTTTCATGAAGTGACCCTCTTGTCAACACTTGAAACAACCTGACTGGCCATCAAGACACTTACCTGGGTGCGTTCTACCACACCTAGCACATGCAGGAGCCCAGTTACCTCCTTGCGCCACACTACCCTGAGACTGTGCAAGTCTAGCTCTGAATTTCTGTAAATTCAGGCCATTATACTCACCTTTGTTTATGGGTGTAGGCGCACTGGCAGATGATGGAGCATGTCCCTTTTGCTTCTGCTGCAAAGACGAACGGTTCACATTACCTTTCTACTGCCCGGACTCATTCCCTATCTTAGCTTTCTTATTTCTGAATTCCTCCCTATCCCTCAACGTCGCTTCTTCAACCTGATGCACATAGACCATCAACCTTGATATGTCCATGTCCCCAATGAGCATCGCAGCCCTACCTTCCTTGCTCGCCAGACGAGACAGCCCAGCAACAAACAAGCTCATTCTACTCTTCATGTCCGCAGCCATCTCCGGAGCATAACGAGATAGTTGGGTGAACTTCAACCCATACTCATGAACACTTAAGTAATCCTACTTAAGAGTAAGAAATTCCCGTACCTTTGCCTCTTTCAATTCTCTGGGACAGAAACTCCCCAAGAAAGCTTCCTCAAAACATGCCCAACTCGCAGGTGGTGCTTCATCAGCTCAGCCCTTTTTCCACTAGTTGAACCAAATCCTAGCTATACCATTCATTTGGTATGCAGCTAGTTCCACCTTCTCAGTATCAGCAATGTGCATGACATCAAATACCTTTTTCAGCTCCTCAATAAAGTTCTTTGTATCCTCAGTAGTGCATGAACCAGTGAAACTTGGTGGGTTCATCCTCAAGAACTCATGAATCCTCAAAGTTTCAGCCTCTTCTTGTCGAGATCCTCTTTGTTACCCAACCTGGTTAGTCACAGCTTGACTTAGCATCCTTATTGCTTCTCTAAACTCATCATTTGTGACTTCCCTTTAGGGTTGCACTTCTGGTGCATTAGGTACCCGTTGCTCTTGCGGTTCAATATTCTATCTGGCAGGATGACCTCGGACAACTCTTCGTGGAGGCATGATTATCTGAAAACACGTGCAAGCACAAATTAGAAGGAAACTTTTTAGAAATCAAGCTCTAACGCATGAAATGAGTGTGAAAGAACTAAGATAATTTCCCTAAGTATTGCAGCCTCCTAAATATAGATGTGGCGCGCTTCACACCAATAACTAGGACTCTACAGACAACTACATAGACTCCCTAGGACTCTTGAACTTTGTGCTCTGATACCAAGTTTTTCACGTCCCGAGCCTACACCCTGGACGTGGCTGGCACTCGAGAACCATTGCTGGCCCCAAGTGAACCCTTGGTCTGGCTTACTTACTCAGCGGAAGACTTAAACACAAGAAATAGTCTAAAAAGGAACTTGTGAAATAACTTAGAATGTCTTTAAATAAACATTCAAACTTAGCCAAATGGCAACCTCAAGTCTAAAAAACATAAGCCAATAATAAAGTAGTGACAAATGAATTTAACTAACTGACTGTCTGTCTATGAAGCCTCTCTCAACAACTAAGATGGATATCGAGACAGGCCCACGACATCCTAATGAACTAATAATAAAACTAAAAGCAATAAAAGGGATCCTCCAGAATGAAGGAGGCTCACCACAAGACTCTGAGTGCTCAAATTGGATTAACGAGGAGCTGGATGCTGATCCTGATTACCTGCATTTGCATCATAAAATGATGCAGGCCAATGTCCATCAGTACATTGAATGTACGAGTATGCGAGTTGGAATGCTAAACATAACATAGGCTTGAAAAGATTCTAAAAGAAATACTTACCTTGGATCTTCTCAACTCATGAATAACTCAACTCATAATAAAGCAATGAAACACATGCAATACATGAAACGCTTTATAAAATAGTAAAAGAAACTTAGTTCGTTAAAGAAAATGCAATACCAAACTCAAATTTACTCATATAACAAAGTAATATAGTTTCTGTGGGAGTTTCTCTAACCGACAACCACCACTATGAGCCTAAGTTGTGATACAACGTCTTGCCCACGCTGCCAGAACTGTCCTATACGTTGCTGTCATACAGAACGCTTAACTTAGTGGATCCACTAGTCAATGTTAAAAGCATCTTAAGGAGTCATCTAAAACGTATGATCCTTTACTACACATGATGGCTACATGGTTTATGGAGACTTGAGTTAATATGAACTCGTATCCCCATATCGGTGCTCAATACTACTCCTAAGATATACTTAGCTTATATGTTTTTAAAACAAACTATTTTCTTTGGTTTGAGATAATTACTCAAAATTTAGCTTAAAAAGCTCACTTAGATATCGGTGTTTCCCTTTCTTGTTCAAATGTGAAAACATTTTAAACTCTTGGGAATACTTAGTTCCCTTATAGATTTTTGAGAAATGAACTCAACTCTTTACCCTTTGCTTAACTTGAAACTTAAGTCTTAGAACAAAGTTAAAACGTTTGTGAAAGAATTTTGAAAAACTTAAATGAACCTCTCTTGACTTGCTTCTTAACTACTAAACTTGACTCTTAACTTCCTTGAATTGAATTATTGATTGAAGGATCGTGATTTGTGATAGGAAAGATCTCGTGATGTTTAGGAGTGTTTTTAGACACCTAAACATAAGAAAAGATCAAAATTTCACTGTCTGAAGGTGGGTCCTCGACACGGAGAAGTATTTAAATTTTTGGTTCAAAAACAAATTTTGAGGCAAAATGGTGCGTGACGCGAAATGATATTTCCAAATCTGGGGAGCAGGTCCGCGACGCGGAGGCACTACCTAGATTTGCCCGATGAAAATTCCTTCTTCGTTTTCCAGCTCTAAACCCTCTAAACTCCATTGGTTCTTTCCCCAAACACTTAGAATCATTTATACCCTCAAATAACATCAGATTCTACTTGAAAATAGAACTAAAAATGTGAATCAATCTCAAGAATACTCCAACAACACAATCCACAAGGATTCAACGAACTTCATCAAGAATTCAAGGGATTTACTTTCAAATTAATATACTTTGCTGAAATTGAATCAAGTTGGGTGCGTGGGTGAATTAACCCAACGCTATGTGATCTCACATATCTTGTATGGATCTCCCACGATGAAATCCACAAGCTAAACTCGACGATCTTGACGATTCTTGATTTATCTTCTCCTTTCTCCTCTTCTCTTTTCTCTTCTCTAAAACCCTAACTCTTTTCCAAAAGCATAAACTGACTAGGATCAGTTTAGACTCCAATTAATTACAAAAAAATGGAATAAAATAATTAGATAAGGAAAAGACCAAACTACCCTTCAAAAATCCAGATTGGACTTTCCTAAATCCAACAGCCCAAATTCCAAAGGGAAATCTCGCTCATACGAACTCGGAATAGCGCAAACTCAACGGCGTTGGAAATATTATTCCAAGAGCTTTCCTACCATATCTAGAAGTACACCTAAATCATCCTGAGCTAGGAGTTATGGTCGTTTGAAGTTGACCAAAATCTCAATTTAACATACTTGACAAATTTCCAGGGTCTTATATTCTTTCCAAAAATGGTTATTTCCAATTCCTAACTTCTTACTAGTTGTTTCAAATTGGCGAGATGTTACAGTATGATTCTCAGACTTCTATCCCTAAGCCTTAGGATGATCAGCTTCTACAGGCGCGGCAAGTGGAGCTACGCTCTAAATATCGTCATGATCCATCTAGGATTCCAGAGCTGACCCCTCCAGCTTCAGCTCCAGTGCCTCCTCCGACTTAGATGGTGGTTCCAACTCCACCAGTTTAGGGTCCTCCTCCCCGGTCACTCAACCGGTTAAAGGTCGAGGGATTTAGGACTATTTTAGAAAAGAAGAGATTGTCCACAGATGGTGTGGTGGATAGGTATCTAGCAATGTGGGCCACTCTTAGGTTCCACAGATTTGATATATTTACCATGCCCCATGGCCCATACATTCCCACCTGGGTCCGGGAGTTCTACGCAGCCTAGAGTGACCTAGTGCCTAAAGGGAAGAAGAAGGCTAGTGCCTTCAAGCCGATGAACTTTGTGACGATCCGAGGGAAGAAGGTCGAATGGAGCAGTGATGAAATAAATGTTGTATTCGAACGTACCTTTGACTTCATTCATGAATACCAGAGTATGATCAAGAAAAAAATGGAGGATCTAAAAGGTTGGCTGGCCCCCCTGATTTCTGATACCACCCTAAGGTGGAAAGAGGCCGAAGCGCCGATAGAGAAGAAGAACCTAAACATAGCTACTTGCTATTGGTTTGGATTCATCAGCAGCACTATCATGCCGTCACAAAATAAGTCCATTCTCCACCACCCGAAGGAAGCTTGTCTTGGATCTATTATAGCCAGGAAGAGGCTCAACTTGGGCATGATTATTGAACAAAATATGTCCATGAGGGCCAAGCAGAGGCAGACCTCACATTCATTCCTGGTATTGATCACCGAGCTTTGCAGACGGACTCGTGTCCCCATAAATGAGAAGATGGATGCGGAGGTGAAACCTACCTTCTCTACTGACATCCAGCGCATTGGGTCGAGAACTAGAGAGATGAGGCTGACAAGAGGAAGGCAGCCCCGGTGGACACCTCCCCGGAGGTTGATATTGACACACTACCTGCAAAGGTAGTCCTACCTACTCAGGCCACCAGGCCTTCAGGTACTTCCAGCTACACTCCTTTCAATACTCCAGATACTTCTACTGCTCCCCCTCTCTCTAGATCTACTGTTGCTACTTCTGTATCCTGAGCTTTGATCACCCAGGCAATGTTGTATAAGATGGGGCATCTGGCCCAATCTGCTGATATGCGTGTCTCTCGCTTAGAGGTCGCAGTTCCTGGGAAGATTGAGAGAGTCATTCCTAATGCATTGACACCTCTCTGCACTTTTATTGATGCCCTTACAGTGAGGGTAGAGGTATGTGAGAGAGGACATGGAGTTACTGAGGAGGTGACGGCCTTGAAGGCCGATATTATTAGGCTGAGAAAGGATGTGGACCAGCTAAAGTCCACCGATTTTACCTCACTAGATGGGATGGTGGAGATCCCAGATGACCTGAGTGTAGATATTTCAGCCTATTCAGATGTGCCTTCGGCTACTATGACCGGAGAAGAGATTAGAGTTGATTTTGTTGTTATTGAGTCTGAGACTGAGACGGATGAGTAGCAGCTTGGTGATCGAGATGAGGTGGTCTATGATGATTTGGTAGACTTGGAGGGTGCCATGTACTAGACAACTAGACAAGCCTCTCTAAGAGATACTTTGATGGTGGGCTCCAGTAGAGCCAAGGATGCTGAGACATCGAACACTGATGCCCAGGCAGATGAACTGACTGAGATGTAGACTTCACCTAGGCTTAGCCTTGCAGGATGATTATTTGTACCTTGATTATTGGTTTTTAGTTGCATTTGAGGACAACTGCATATTTTGTTGGGTGGGGTGAGGTATCTCCATACCTACCTCCTGTGACTCTTTGGTGAATATTGGTTTTGTTTTGATGTTGTTTTTGTGAATATTGAGCTTATGGGTTGATATATATATATATTGGTTGTGGTATTGCAAATGTTTTAGCTTGTGGCCCATTGTTTTGATGTGAAATCGGTTTTGAACCAAATTTTAAACTCTTGCCACCTCTTGTATGTCTGATTGTGGTTGTTCTAGTTCAAATTTGAGTATCGGTCGTGGTCAATACCAATGACTTGGATAGTGCTCTTAATCAAACAAAATAAATTTGCGGCTACGATTAGGCAAACGAATTTACATATGCAATATGTGAACTTTTAGCATCTCGTTATGACTAGTCGGTTGTCGAATGAGTCTCTTGTGATGAACATTGCACGCTAGCAAGAAAGTGTAGAGTCTTGTTTGATAATTGTATCAATGCCTTCTGTGGTGAGATTACCTTGAACATCATGCATGATGACACCCAGAATTTACACCGTTGGTCCGGTTGACTGAGTGATGCAAGCAATAGAAATGATCTTAGGCAAAAAGTTTGAAGAGTGAGCCTATTTGACTACATACCTCTTTGTGGCCAACCTTGTGAGAAATGAGAACCTTGCTTGGCCCCTTTGTGCCTTACACCTTTTCTTGGAAGAAATTTGAACAATTGTGACCTCTCTTTATCCCTTCACCCATAAATTTCATAAAGCATTGATTGTTTGAATAGCCAACTTAGGCCAAAAGCCTAAGTTGGGGTGTGGTGAAAAAGAAGGAAAGTCAAGAAGTGTGAAAAATTCCCCCTTGTTTATGGATTGTTTTGAAAAAGATGAAACCCCTTCATGTAAAAATAAAGAACAAAAGAGAAAAAGGAATGAAAAAGAAGAAACAAAAGAAGAAGACTAAAAGAGTTGTGAAATAAAGTAGTAAAAATTGCAAAAAAAATGGGGTATTTGGTGGTTCATATGAAGTTGAATAATGGGGTGGATTATGAGCATGTTTGAAATGTTAAAGAAAAGGAGGAAAGTGATCTTCAGGCCATACTTCATGAAGGTAGAAGCCACTAAGCCTAAATGACCATACCTTTACACTCAGCCCCGTTACAAGCCTTGAAAACACCTTTGTGATCTTGAGTGAGCTGAAACAAATGTTGATTGGAAAATAAGGGCAAACGTATGGGTGAAGTCATAAATGTGTTCATCTTTGTGAGTCTGAGAGTTGTATGTGATTTCGAGACTTTGAATTGTTGAGTAATTTTGTGTGAATAAGGAATCATCTTTGTTGTGAGGGCATTTGAATGACTTTGTTGAGCAGGAACTTGCATTTGAAGCAAGCATTGTGAGCTTGAGTAGTCATGATGATGGTGAGTCACAATTTGGAACTTTGAGTGCACAATTGATCATTGTATGAGTAATTTGAACCTTGTTGTGTGCATTTATGTTGAGTCTTATGCAGCACTATTTTGTAGGCATCCTTATTGAACTGCTGATCTTGAGTTTTACTTGAGGACAAGCAAAAGTTGGCGAAATGGTCTGGTGGACCCTTGTACTTTTACTCTACTTACCCTTTTGTCATCTGAACCCCCGAACTCATTTTAACTCAATCTGTTGAACCCTTTCAACTCATCGTGACTCTCAATCGCGTTGATGTCACATTCCATGTAAGATAAAATTTGCCACAACATTGTTTATTTTTATAATAATTTCTTTTTGGACAAAAAATCATAAAGTTTTGATGCAAATTTTACAAAATAAAATTTAATTTATTCTTTTAAATTAAAATTTTGGGTCTCCCTACATCATCTGTCATTTTCACCGTGAAATGGCCCAATCGCCGGAGAAAGTTGTCGCTGCCACCATTCTTCTTGCCGGCGAGACCACAAATACTCTCTCCCTCATTTGTCTCCATCTTCGTCGCAGACTTTCACAATTTTTCTTACCTCCTCCTTCTCCAACCTACACAAATCCAAAAACCATAAGTCGCCGCACTAGCCTCGTTCCCCTTTACACTGTCTTCAATTTTCTGTACCATCGACGACTACTGCAAACCACCAGGGACCCCCTATGCTCTCCATCCTCTCCAGCATACCAGAAGGTCAGAAAATTCCTCGTTGCCTCCGGTGTAGCAACATGCTCCTTGCCGCCTCTAGTGTACCAGACCACCTAAAGAAGATGAAAGAAAGAAAAAAAGAGGGTTGGAGAAAAATGGAGATGGCTGAAAAAATTAGGTCGTTGGGTGAAGAGGAAGGGTTTCTTTTTTATTTTTTAAGTTTATTATTTTACTCTTTTAATTTAAATATTTTTAAAATTTAAATATGATGTTCACTTGCCTTAATAGGCGTGTGGTCTCACTCTCTTACCAACTCAACCATATTAGTGTCATATAGGCATGGTCAATGGTCATAGGGGTTTGATATATTGTGTTTTATTAAGTGTAAGGGTTCAGTTGGTTAAGTGTTAAGTAAAAGGGTCCATAATAAAAACTGATACAAGTACAGGGGTCCACTAGACCATTTTTCTGCAGAAGTTTAAGTTGGGGGTGTTAATGAGTCCAAGATTTCGGATAATTTAGGGCTTTGTTTTGATAATATAAGTTTCCTCAAAAGCCTATTTTATGCTCTAAACTGATGTTAAAGTGTTGATTTGCAGCTACAAAGGCTAAGGAGCAAGGCGAGGACATGACCGGACAAAAAGGAACTAAAAAGCTGAAGAAATGAAGAAAAAGCAATCCTGGCGATCGCCATGACCACTTGGCGCACCGCCTAGTGGCTCCTTGGCTCACCCAAAGTTCCAGCATGCCAACCCTGGGGAAGAACCAAGTTGGCGACAGAAATGAGGCAATCGGCGGATCGCCGATCGGTTCCGCGACAACAAATTGGATCGCCCAAAGTTACAGGACCTGAGATGCTGAAGGCCAATGTAAAATGGAAATAGAAGAGGACAATCGGAGGATTGCCAATCCACTCGGCGAGGCGCGACATAATTTGTTGAGTGGACTTTCAGGCCAAATTGCAGGCAACTATAAATTGGAATTTAAAAGAAGAGTTTAGGAGTTTTGAGACAGTATTGACTCCCAAGTTTTAGATTAGAGTTTTCTCTTAGTATTTGAGTTCTAATTGTAGAATTTTGAGGATTTGAAAGTGGGTCTTTGAATTTAACCCTTGAAAAACATTGTAAAGGCTTGGAGATTCTTACCCAACTGATGGATAATCAAGTTGGTAATTATTTTTACCTTTTTATGATGTTTTGCTGAAACCCCAATTCTTGGGGTGTGATCATGTGATTATGGGTTGCATTAGCTTATGGGTTTTGTTATTTACTGATTTTAATGTTTAATTGAAGTGGGTTTAATTGATAGTTGTGTTTTAATCTGAGAATTGTAGTTGCAAATGCAATTCAAACTTAGAATTTTGGGCTTGCTTGAAAAAGAGGTTTTAATATCAAAGCTTTCAATTGATAATTGTAGTTATCAGGTTGATATGGGTTTATCTCGAAAGAGCAAATCCTAATATGGATTCTACCTATCTAGCTCAAGAGAGTAGATGACTAAGGTGTGGGTTGTTCTTAATTGCTAAGCTTGTTGATGTTAGAAAGAAATCACTTGAATCGTGATAGTTGTTCGAGAGAAAACTATCTCGTTTATATCCTAGCTACACACTGAAATTTAGCTATTTATTAGTAATTTCAATTACCCATATAGTGAAATTTGCCTATAATTGATCACATCCCGAGAATTCCTCTCTATATTGTTATTTCCCCTGTTTTGCTTATGCGTAGCTGATACTTAACAATCCAAACCCCCCATCTGACATTTGTTGTCACCCTCTTAGACTTTTTTACATGTGTTTTCGATAATTTTTATTCCTGTAACCATTTAGACCACGTTTGCACTTCATAATTGAATTTGAACATGTACCACTCCCTGTGGGTTCGACCCCAACTCTTCATTGGGTTTTATACTAACTAACAATTATTTACACCTAGAATTGGATGAGGTGTATTTGATATGTTCAATTAGACATAGTGTGTTCAAACCCCACCAATATATCAGTCTAGTGTAGTTCCTTGTTTAGTAGTTTAGCCAGTTCCAAATTTCGCTCCACTTATGGAACGTAGTCTAGATATGTCTTCTGAGGAGCAGAAGATGTTGGGATGGTTCATCACATTGAGTCCTCCCAGGTTCACAAGTGTTGTGGGTGAGGATCCCCATGAGTTTTTGGTCAATTGTAAGGAGAGGTTGCATAAACTTGGATTAGTGGAGTCCCATGGGGTTGATTACACACTCTCTATCTTTATGGGTCAGTGAATCAGTGGTAGAGGTCCTACCATGAGTTTAGACTAGTCGTGTCACACAAGCGATCATTCATTTGCATGGAATGCCAATTCTATCATCTCAGATCATGGTACTTAGGTCACTTCACACTCATGGAGGTTTATTTAGAGAGAGTTAGGTACCGGCATTGAGCTCAATACAACATTGCTTCCTCAAACGAATAGTTCAAAGAGGATTATTTAAGTTTTGGAGGATATGTTATAGGCTTATGTTATTGATTTCAGTAGCCAGTGAGATCAGTCTTTGGCTTTGATGGATTTTGCATATAATAATAACTACCATTCAAGTATTTATATGGATCCATTTGATGCATAATATGGTAAGAGGTGTCGTTCTCCGGTGGGCTAGTTTGATGCTTTTGAGGTTAGATAATGGGGCACCGACTTGTTGAGAGATTATATAGATAGCGTCTATGTGATCCATGTTACCCTTTGTACTGCCCAGAGTAGGAAGCAGAGCTATGGTGATTGGAGGTTGCGACCTTTAGAGTTCATTGTTTATGATCTGTTATTTCTGTAAATGTCTCCCTTGAAGGGCGTGATGAGATTCGAGAGGAGGGGCAAGCTTATCCCTAGGTTCATCGGCCTATTTAACATTCTTAGGCATGTAGAATATGTTACTTATGAGATAGCCTTACCTCCAGTTCTTTTGAGTGTTCATCTTATATTTGATGTCTCTATGTTGAGATGTTATGTTCTTGATAAGTCTAACGAGCTTAAGTGGGATTTTGTTCAGCTTGATGAGACCTTGAGTTTTTAGGAGGAACCAATGGTTATTATAGACAGGCAGTTTAGAAGGTTTGGTCTAAGGAGATCCCGATGGTTGAGGTTTAGTAGAGGCACCGTCCAATTGAGAAGGCTACTTGGGAGACTGAACTTGACATGCAGACATGGTATCCTCATCTTTTTAAGTTTTCAAGTACTTCGTGTGTTTTACTTTTGAGGATGACAGTCGTTTTAGTAGTGGATGTAATAACGACCCTTGTGGTCATTTCTATGTTTTTGCATGCTTTTACTATTGTGCCCCTTCCCTTAGCTTCTTTGTCAAAATTGTGTGCTTCTAGGTTAGGTGGCATGCTTCCTAAGGTGGTCGGGTGATTTTTGAGTGGTTTTAGCCATTTTGGAGGCTTAAGGTACGAAAGAGTTGACCATAGTCAATATCTAGAGATTTTGATGTAAGATTAATATTTCTTCAATTCCAATAGCTTCGAAAGGGTCATTTTTGTTCAGTTAATGATCAATTTAGGTTTCGAGGCTTTCATTTGGAGTTTGTACGATTATGCATTTTATCTTTTGAGTTTTCCTAAAGTTTGACCTTGGGTTTACTTTCTTGGTAAATGCGATCAAAATGGAACTATGTCAGCATGGTTAGTTTTGTAATGCCGAGTTTGGTCTCGAACAACCTTTGGTTCTATTTCTGAGGTAATTAGGATAACTTTTTGGCATTTAGCATTTTGTGTAGCTTTTCTTTGTAAGTGTTGACTTTGGTCAACATTTAGACAAGACGACCTCCCTTGTTTATTTTGTCAATTCAATTGAGTCGAAAATGTCATTTACAACTAGGTAGCATAGTTTATTTACAGTTATGATATTCAGAATGAATTTTGATCCCCTGATGGAGAATAGGCCTCTCTTGTGATGTGAATGATGTCGTGATATTTTGTAACACTATTCATCTCTCTATGAACGTGGGCCTCTGGCCGCATTAGTGGAGACTACGCCCCGAGACCTCCATGTTCGCATGCCTCATGCTGTGTTTACAGAGGGTCAACTCTATTTGCCTTTGCATTCATGGGACCCTTGGCAACATTCATGAAGGATTGAGTGGCTTAGCCTCCACATTCATAGCCTCGCACCCTATTTGGACAGGGTCAACTTGCCTGAAATCCATGATCGTGTGGGGCTGCTACACTCTGATGATCAATCTTTTAGAAAGACTCAATTTTCAGTTGCATATCCCATTCTAAGTTAGAGTTTTGGAAATTTTGGGGATGTTTCTTGGCGGAATTGAGCAGTTCTTATTGGTGTGCATCAAAAAAGTTCGTGAGCACATTCCAGGTTGGTTGAATCCTTCATTTTACTTTGTAATTCACACAAATTTCCCTTATTTTTGTTATTTTGATTCAATTTGAGCTAAACTAATGTTGGGACTATTTTGACTTGATGGTAGCTCGGATTGTTCCCATTTTCATGGCACAGCTTCCTTGAGTAGTTTGTGATGGAGTCAATTTTGTGACTCCGTGTTTGGGTCTCACATTTTGCGTTTTTGGGTTTCTTTCCAATTTCAAATCTCTATTGGTATTGTTGTATTAATTTTGGTTCCCGTGATGTTGTTGATAGCTTGGCATCTCTCTAGAAAGGGAAAAAACCGAGTTAAGGTTCGAGTGCGGTTTTGGCCTTGAGGTAGGATACGATTTTCCTTTTCTTTGACTTGATTTATTTAGATTAGTTGTATTTTGAGTAGTATTGTATGATTCGGTTGGAATTTAGGATTTTTTATCCTTAGTCGACTTGTGGACATTGTTGGGTTGTTTAGTGTAGTTTTAGTTGGAAATGCCTTACTTTAGGTTGATCATTATTGGTTTTTTCGTATAGTATCTGATGAGTCTGAGTTTTGACTCATTTAGGGCTTTGTTTTCATATGTTTTATTGTCCTCAATGCCTAATTTATTCTCTACAGTGATGTTAAAATGTTGATTAGCAGCAATGAAGGCAAATGAGCAAGGCAAGGACATTACAGGGCAATGGGAGCCAAAAAGCTGAAGAAGTTGAAGAAAGGTAATTCAGATGATTGCCAAGACCACTCAGCGCACCGCCGATTAGTCCCTCATCTCACTTAATGTTACAGCGTGCCATCCCTAGGGAACATACCAACTTGGCGATGGAAATGGACCTTCGGTGAATCGCCGAATGGTTCAGCACCTGATCGCCTAAAGTTACAGAAGCCTGAGGTCAAAAAGGTAAGGCAAGACGGCGATGGAGAGTGACACTTGGCACATCACCGACCTGCTCAACTAACTCCGCTGAATGACCCCGAAGTCCAAAATCTGGGAATGTAGAAATTGATTCTAAAAAGGAGAATTAGAGGATAAAATGGATTCTACCATTGTTAGACTAAGATTTTGATTGGAACATTGCTTTTCTTAGTTTTTGAGTAGAGATTTCAAGTGGGTTTTGAATTTTAGTTGATTTGAAGCATTGTAAAGACTTGGAAATCATTACCCAGTTCATAAATAACATAATTGGTAATAGTTTCTTATTTTTATAATGTGTGGCTAAAACCCCCATTCTTGGGGGTGTGATCATGTGATTAATGTTCTAATTATCTTATGGGTATTGTTGTTTACTGATTTAAATGTTGATTTGTAATGGGTTTGATTAATAGATGTGTATTAACCCATGAATAATAGTTGCAAATGCAATTCTAACTTAGTGTTCTGAGCTTGCTTGAGAAAGAGGTTTTAAAATTAAGGTTATTGATTGATGATTGTAGTGATTGAGTATTCGTTGATTCAGCTCAAGAGAGTGAATCTAAATTCGATCTTACCAATCTAGCTCGAGAGAGTAGATTAATTGAGGTATTGTGTTGTTTATATTGTTTTGCTTGTCGAGGTTTGAGAGAACTCGCTTGAATCGTAATAGTTGTTCGAGAGAAAGCTATTGCATCTATAGTCTAGCCTACCCACTAAGATTCAGTAATTTTTAGTAAACTATAATTACCTATATGGCGAAATTAGCCTCTAATCGATCACATCCTTGAGAATCCCTCTCTACTTATCTACTCCCCTATTTTCGTAGTTGTTGTAGTTGTTACTTGACAAACATATTCCCCCATCTGATACTTGTTGTCAAACACCTTTAATTTAATTTGCTTTGTTTCGATAATTTCTATTCCTACAATAGATTAGAACATGTTTATAACTTCGTAACTGAATTCTCTACCTATCATTCCCTGTGGGATCGACCTTAACTCTTTGTTGGGCTTATACTAGATTGAGATCACCTACACCTTAATTAGGTGCTCGGGTGTTCAGTTAATGTGATTCACATCTTGGTGGATAAGATCCAGAAGAAGACCCTTGAGGATTTAAAGGGTTGGCTAGCACCATTTATTTTCGATGCTACTCAACGGTGGATCGAGGCTAGGGCTCCCATTGAGAAGAAGGAGCTGAACATGGCTGCTAGGTACTAGTTCGGGTTCATCAGCAGCACAGTGATGCCGTCCCAGAATGAGTTGATACTCAAGCATCAGAATGTGGCTTTGTTAGGCTGCATCTTGGATAGGGATCGCCTTAATCTAGGTCTGATCATAGAGAAGGAGATATCCATGAGAGCCAAACAGAGTCAGACCTCCCTTGCATTTTTGGTCCTGATTACAAAGCTGTGCAGGCGGCCCTGTGTTCCCTTGATTCCCAAGATAGATGAGAAAGTAACTCCTACTTCCTCTATAGACATCTAGAGGATAGAGGCCGAGTACATGAGGGACGAGGCTGATAAGAGGAAAAGTGCACCGTCGGACACTCCCTTGGTAGTTGATGTTGAGATGTTGTCGACAGAGGCAATCCTTCCCCCTCAGGCCGGTGAGCCTACAAGTGCCCTTGGCTCCTCTACTTCTATACCTCCGGGTCCTATGATTTCTTCCCCTCCTTCTGTTGTTACTGGTGCTACTTTATCCCTACCTCCATTTACCCAGGCCATGCATTACAAGATGGGCCACCTGGCCCACTCTACCAATGTTCGTGCCTCCCAGATAGAGGCTGAGGTCCCTAGGTTGATTGAGAGGGCAATTTCTATTGCCCTAGCTTCGATTAGGGATTAGTTGAGGGAGAAGCGGGAGAGGATTGATGCCCATAGGATTTCACTAGATTCCCTCATCGTGAGAGTTGAGGATTGTAAGTAGAGTCGAGTGTTTTTAAGGATGTGATAGCCTTGAAGGACGATATTGTTGGGTTGCGTCGGGATGTGGATGAGCTAAAATCCACATATCTATCTATGTTATTTGGCACAGTGACCTTCCCAGAGGTCCCGAGTACAGAATTCTCTGCCAGTGCAGATATTCCTCCGACTACTACGACCGGAGATATTGCTAGGGATGAGGTAGATGTTGAGTCTGAGGTAAAGACCGCTGAGGAGGAGCTCGGTATTTGAGACACAACAAATTATGATAACTTGGAGTATCTTTATGGAGCTATGGTACAGACTGTTGTTGAGGCATAGGGATACGTTGATGGTGGACTCCAGTAGAGCCAAGGATGATGTCGCACCGGGCACTGATGCCCCGACAGATAGAGTCACAAATATGCAGAGTTCACCCAGGATTAGGGTGGCAGGAGGATTTTTTACTCCCTTTCTATTTTTGTTTTGACTTATTTCTATTTTCTTTACATTTGAGGACAACTGCTAGATTAGTTTGGCGGGGTGAGGTATTTCCATACCTACCTCTTTTGGGTTGTTTTATGGATATTTGTTGTTTTTGTTTTTTGAATATTGGATCTTTTCTTGTGTTGATACATATTAGTTTTTCTTAATGTGAATGTTGGTTTTAACTTGTTTTGAAAATTGTCACCTCTTGTTGTGTGTGAATGTGGTTGTTCCCTTGCAATTTTGATTGTCAGTTGAGATCAATATCGATGACTTAAATAGTGCTCTTGATTGAACGACATGTGTGTGCAAATCTGATGAGGTGAATTGAGTTGCATATATGTGAACTCGTAGCATCTCATTGTGACTAAGCCGATTGTTGAGTTGAACTTTTGTGATGATCGTTGCATGCTAGCAAAAATGGTAAAGTCTTTTTGATGATTGTGTTGAATGTTGTGTGTGGTGCGGTTGTCTTGAAATGCATGCTTGATAATACCTACAACTTGCCCCGTTGGTCCAATTGACTAGTGTGAGCGAATGTTAAAGATGATCTTAGGCACAATTTGTGGAGAGTGAGCCAAAATTGCCATTATACCTCTTTGTGACCACCTTGTGAGAGTGTGAACCTAGCTTGGCACCATTTGAGCTTACCTTTTTCTTTGGATGAACCTTGAACTCAAGTGACCCCTTTCTTTCCCCACCTAAAATCTTCATGGAGCATTGGTTATTTTGAATAGCCAACATAGGCCAAAATCCTAAGTTGGGGTGTGGTGAAAAAGGAGTAAAATCAAGAAATTTGAGAAGTTCACCCTTGAAACATCATGTTGAAAAAGATGGAACCCCTCCACATATAAAAAAAATAGAGGAACTGAAAAGAAGAAGAATATTGAAAAAGAAAAGAATTGTTGAAATAAAGTGTGTGCAATGAAAAAAAGAATTGGGGTATCCAATGAGTCATGCTTAAAAGAATAGGGTGTGGATTTTGAGAATAAAAAAGTGTGATAGAGAAGGAGAAAGAATGAAATGCAGGCCATGATTCATGAAGGTAGAAGTCACTAAGCCCAAATGATCATGCCATTACCTTCAGCCCCGTTACAAGCCTTGAAAGACCTTTGTGATCTTGATTGAGCTAACATCATGTCGATTGGAAAATACGGGCAAGCCTATGGGGAAGAATCATGCATGTGTTTGTCTTTGAGAGGGTGAGAGTTGTTTATGATTCCAAAATATGGAATGTTTGATGAGCTCTGTGTGAGCATGGAATCATTCTTGATGTGAGGGCAGTGAAATGCTTTTGTTGAGCTTGAACTTGCATTTAAAGCAAGCATTGTCAGCTTGAGTCCATTTGATAATGGTTAGTAACAGTTTGAAACTTAGAGTGCACAATTGAACATTTCATAAGAAGTTTGAACCTCTTGTGTGCATTCATGTTGAGTCTTGAGTAGCACTAAATGTAGGCATCCTTGTTGAACTGATTGGTAATGTGTTTTACTTGAGGACAAGCAAAAGTTTAAATTGGGGTGTTGATGAGTCTGAGATTTTGACTTAGTTAGGGCTTTATTTTCATTGGTTTTATTGTCCTCAATGCCTAATTTATTCTCTAAATTGATGTTAAAGTGTTGTTTTGCATAAATGAAGGCAAAGGAGCAAGGCAAGGACATTACCGAGAAAAAAGGAGCAAAAAAGCTCAAGAAGTTGAAGAAAAGCAATCCTGGTGATCGCAAGACCATTCGGTACACCGCCGAGTGGTCCCTCAGCTCACCTAATGTTACAGCGTGCCAGCCCCAGGGAACAGACCAACTTGGCGATGGAAATGGACCTTCGGTGAACTGTAGAACAGATCGGCGACTCAGATCCTGATCACCTAAAGTTACAGAAGCCTGAGGTCAAAGAGGCAAGGCAAGATGGCAATGAAGAGTGACACATGGTGCATCGCTGCTCGGCGATGCTCGACTAACTCCGCCGAGTGACCCCGAAGTCCAAAATCTGGGAATGTAGAAATTGATTGTCAAAAGGAAAATTAGAGGATAGAATGGAATCTACCATTGTTAGACTTTGAGCTTTTGATTGGAACATTGCTTTTCTTAGTTTTTGGAGTTTTTGAGTAGAGATTTCAAGTGGGTTTTGAATTTTAGTTGATTTCAAACATTGTAAAGACTTGGAAATCATTACCCAGTTCATGGATAACATAATTGTTAATAGTTTCTTACTTTTTTTAATGTGTGGCTAAAACCCCCATTCTTGGGGGGTGTGATCATGTGATTAATTGTTCTAATTACCTTATGGGTATTGTTGTTTACTGATTTAAATTCTGATTTGAAGTGAGTTTGATTGATAGATGTGTATTAACTCATGAATTGTAGTTGCAAATGCATTTCTAACTTAGTGATTTGGGCTTGCTTGAGAAAGAGGTTTTAGAGTTAAGGTTATTGATTGATGATTGTAGTGATTGGGTATTCGTTGATTCAACTCTAGAGAGTGAATATAAACTCGATCCTACCAATCTAGCTCGAGAGAGTAGATTAATTGAGGTATTGGGCTGTTTATATTGTTTTGCTTGTCAAGGTTCAAGAGAACTCGCTTGAACCGTAATAGTTTGTCGAGATAAAGCTATTGCATTTGTAGTCTAGCCTACCCACAAAGATTCAATAATTGTTAGTAAACAATATTACCCATATAGCGAAATTAGCCTTTAATCGATCACATCTCTGAGAATCCCTCTCTACTTATCTACTCCCCTATTTTCGTAGTTGTTGTAGTTGTTACTTGACAAACCTATTCCCCCACCTGACACTTGTTGTCAAACCCCTTTAATTTAATTTGCTTTGTTTCGATAATTTCTATTCCTACAATCGATTAGAACAGGTTTATAACTTCGTAACTGAATTCTCTACTGTATCTCTCCATATGGGATCGACCCCAACTCTTTGTCTAGTTTATACTAGATTGTGATTGCCTACACCTAGAATTGGATGAGGTGTAGTTGAGCGTTTATCAATATCCTTAGAAATGGCTTCTAGGTTGCGCAAAACTTAGGTAGCCACATGTTTGCTTGGTTGACTTGTTTAGTTATTTGTTTAGTATGTTTGAGTTTATGTTCTTGTTGATATTGAAATGTTTGGCCTAAGGTCGTGAGCTTGGACCGGCGGGACTTCCATGTTAGTACGCTTGTAGTATGACAAGTGTTTACCCAAATGTGTGTGTAACATGGTTTGATTTGTGATGATGTCTAGATTGTATTAGTCTGAAAGCATGACTATGGCATAATTGCATCGATTCTGTGATGGAAATAGGTTTCAGACACTTTTTAGTACACCACACTTTATACTAGTTTTTAGCTCCTTGGGGGCGCGATTATTGATTTTAACATATTTTTACCAATGGAAACTATGTTTTGAGGAAAATGTTCCATTTTCACCTTACAAGGCATATGTTGATGAGCTCTGGCACCCCACAGATTGAATTTCGAGTTTTGCTTTTTTGATAAGTTGAGGTGGGGTTTTTTAGTTGTCTTGGGGTTCCACGGGACAGCCGGCGAGACAACTCCGAAACTTTTTGCATTCATCCTGGATTGGACACATTTGCATTGCATCTCTTTGTGTATATTGATTGTTCGTGTTATTTGGATGGTGTGATAGATTAGTTGTTACTTCACTTGTCAGTAGTTTTGGTTACTTTTCGCCTTATATCATACTTCCGCTAATATCATCATATTGTTCTTTTTATATCTGATATTTCTGAGCTCGATCAACCTATGATACCTATTGAATACCCCGTATTCTGACATTCATACTACACTTCTACATCTTTTTCTAATGCAGATCCCCATACGAGCTACCCTCAGTAAACGTTGGATCTACCCTTTGTCGTCACACACTTGGATCGTGGTGACCTCATTGTGTTCAAAGACTTGGTGCTTTTTCTTTTTTGCACTAACTTATGTTTAGTATTTTGCTTAGTCAGTTCACTTGTACATTTAGCCTTTCTATGCTTAGTAGCTCGTGTATAGGTGACACCATGTCCGGGGTTAGGTCTTGTGTTAGTTTGTCGTATTGGTCACTGTTGGGCCTATTTTGTATACTTTGTATCATACTACAGATTTATGATACAACCCATTTCCTTTATTCTATTTCTACTGCCTCTCTTTCTAGTTATTATTAAATAAGTTGTTATCTTCCGCATATGTTTATTTTGGGTTAGGCTTGTCTACTTGGGGTTATAGAAAGCGTCATCATGGCCCCATTTTGGGTCTTGGTAGGAAGTGTGGAAGCAAATGGTGCAAGCGTTGAATGACCCAAAGAAGGATAGGAGAGAAAAGAACCCAGCATCGTATCCACTCTATGTCGGCGAGCTAGCACTAGAAATTCAACCCATGAGATTTTGAACCTGAGGACTCCATATTATTTCACAATACAAAGTACCCCCTATGCGTGACATGGTGAATTGGATCCCAAAGACCCTAAACAAGCCATTTGACATAAGCATAACGTGATGTATTACAATTAAAGATATATAATCAATATAAGTTTCAAATCATAGAATGACATAAAAGATGTCAACAAAGTACTTATGAGAATACACGGACAACTACTATGTATAACATAAGTCTTTCTAACATGATAAGAGTGGTTGGGACTTTACCCATACACTAGGTACAACTCTGAAACTGAAAGACCATAAAAGCAATAAAAGTATCTATGGTTTTGCCCTCGAACCATGAGGAATCACTAATCCAAGTGATTAAGCTAAGCAATCCCGATATAAGCATGTCTAGGAAGAGAATGTCGAACCCGATATTTTGAGACAATATAGGCACAAATATGCATTAGTACGGTGAATGTTCCAAGCATGGGGCAATGCATCAAAACGTAAAGGATGATAGCATGACAAATTTAAACATGATATGCAAGACCGAGGAAAATGTAATAAACGCAATTAAGAAGAATAATAAATCAAATACGAGGTAGATGGATACTTAAAACCATTTGAGAAGCTTTCATAAAACCTTTGAACAAAACATAGTTCATTGTGGGGTATTTACCGTTAACCAACAATAATACCATTTGAGCTATAACATAAAATCTGGCATAACCCTCTCACCGTAAAGGGGAGATCTACTTGCCAAGGTAGAACTCTGTCATATTCTTTTTTTGCTAAAGTGGACTCACTAGCTTAGGAAATTTAAGACAATCCTACGGGAACACGTAGTTTATAGACAAGGATATTGCTTCTAGATACTCGGTCTCTACTAATAGGGGAGCCTCCACCTCAAAGTCCTCTCGGTGCTAAGTAAATCCCAATGGAAAGGAAATAATCATAATTATAAATACTTGGGAAGGCACAATTAAGATTACCAATCCAATCATAAGTTCATATTAGATTAGCTCCTTTAAAAGCATGATTTAATTTCATAAACTTCTTTATACTAGACACTTACCTTTCTAAGCATATAAATCATGATTCTTTTTAAATTGTGAGAAAACCTTCCATAAATCATTGCCACTTTATCTTAAAAGAACCATTAAGTCATAAATCATTTTTTTTCATAAAACATGCATAAATCCTTAATCAAATTCATGATCATTTTTCATAAGTTTACAAGCTTTATTCATAATTCATATTCATAAAGTAGGCATAGGCATGGGTTCATGTGAAAACAATGAAAAAGCATAAAATTGTATCAAATCATGCATATTAAGATATAATATAAGCAATAGAATCACAATGAATTAAACCCATGGAGAATCACATGACACCCTAAGAGGATTGGGTGACATTTTATTGGAGATTGAGATTCTTTTGGGACCAAATGGGTAAAAGGGGTCCATTGGTGAATTCCCACATACCTTGATAATAAAAGCCATGAGAATGCAAAGAGAATGAGACCTTGAATCTTAAAAACCTAACTTCCACCTTGAGCACTCTCGAGAGAAAATTAGAGAAGAAAACTAGCGGAAACTTAGGGGAATTGAGTGAATGAGAGGAATTAGGCTAAGTCTTAAGAGTAAAACCGGTTATAGGGGTAGTTATAGGGTCAAAACGACATAGTTTAGCTATTAGTTGGGTAGGAAAAGGCCAAAACACCCTTTTAAAAAAAACTATGGACATGTCTATGGTTTGGATCTACGATTCGTAGGATTTTCCATGGACCATCCAAGAATCGTTTCTATGGACCGGCGACCCTTCTACTGTGCATAGACCCTTTTTGTAGTCCTCAAGGTCAAGCCCAAATTTTCTCTAAGTTTGTATCATATCTACTAATCCCTTCTACAGTTTTAGACCACTCTACAATTTATCATGTTCATTTGTAGGTCAATCATCAGAGACTTAGCATTTCCCAAAACTCAAGCCAATCCTACGACTACCTTCTTACGGCCCATAGGATATGCTACGGCTCGTAGGTGATTTCCCTAGACTTTACATTAGTGCCAAAAATGCAAAAATTCCTTTCCAAACTAAAATTTCAATTTCTGAGGTGTTACGTATTAACTCGATGTCACAATGAGGGGCAAGTTGACAAGATAAGAAGGTTTTCTTTGACTCCGTGTCGCAGACCTATAACTCATTGTTTTGCTGTGTTTTTCTCAACTTATAAATAGATCGTCTTTTATCACTATTTTTATCCTTTTTAAAAATATTTGGAGGAAAATATGTGGACTAATTTTCTCTTCAACTATAAGGGTTCATTCCTACTCTTTTCATCTTTCGAATTCTTTTATGATTATTAAAGATTCAAACATTGTGAATCGAAACATGAGTAGATAAGTCTCTTTTTTTTTCTAGGGTTGTGGCTACGAATGATGTCTTAGTATTGAATCTATTGATGAAGTTTGGTTATCACTATAAAATTACTCTTGTGTTCTTGAATTACTATTTAACTTGATCACCATTAAAATAAATTTATTATTTATTCTTGAACTCGGGAGAGGAATAGAAAGATAGAACATGGAATACAGGAACATGATATTTCTTTATACAAAACTAGGATTGATTTGTATCTACGATAGGGATGTACCCAGCTACCACACTTTGTTTTAAAACAAGATGAAAGTTTAATGCTCTGTAGTTGATTCAATTGATCCCCACTCAACAATGTATTTAGATTGTCAATTGTGGTAGGTGATTAGAGATTGAGAAATCATAATCATATTATTAACCTTGTAAATCAGTAATTTGATAACCACCAAAGTTCATATAGGAGATACTATGCATGAATTCTTGGTTAAGCTGCAACCCTCGAATTTCTCAAGTCATTGTTATTACTCCAAGTGGAACTGAATATCATTGCTAGTCAATTTAGTAATTTAAATTTTTCAACTTTTAGTACAAAATATCAATTGAACTCTTTCGCCACACTTGCGTTAAATGGTAGTTATTCGTGAAATCGAATTTCAATTGATCGTAAGTCCTTTGGGTTTGATAATCCAGCTCTTAAGAGTCACTATATTACTTGTGTGACCATGTACACTTGTATGTGCATTTGGGAGCAACAATTTTTTACTCAGGCTATGTGAGAGGAGAGGATTGTCCAAATCCACAAAAGGAGATCATAATAACATTTGGACGTTAATCAATCCCAAAAGTTAGTCAATGAGGAGAGGATTGCCCAAATCCATATAAGAAGAGTATTAGGAGAGGATTGCCCAAATCCATATAAAAAGAGCATTAGTCCATCTCAAGTAATGTGAGACTCTAATCCAATCTAACAAAACTTCAGAATTTTATAACCCAAACTTTCATCTTAGAAATTTTCAATTCCCCACCCAGTATCTCTCAATTTACTTCTTTTTTTGACATCCGAGAAATCCCCGAGCGTGGATATCAAATTTTGTATTCTCAACTCTATCCATCTTAATGCAATTGATAAAAGTTTTACAAGTTAATAGAAGAACTCTAATAACATTGTATTTTTAAGAATCAATTAGAAGACCATGTTTTTCGGATAAGAGTTAACTAGCAATGAAGGTAGTAGAATAACTTAGTGGATAGTAGGGAGTATTCTAGACACTGGATAACATTGTCTTTTGTGTTTTAACCTACAATTAATAAAATCAATTGTTCCTCCATAAACACTGGAGCACAAGATTGAACTCGTAAAACTCAAATGTCTAATGAAACTACATCCATTTTGAACGCAGAACGGTTTGCTATTTTCGAAAAAAAAAAATGGAGGAGTTGTAGCGGCAAGAATTTGAAAGATGGATTATTTTATATGTCAAGGGTTATAACTCTTATTTTTTAAAATTTTCTTGTTCTTGTATTTAATAAGAGACTAAAGTGAAGAGCTAAGGGTAGTAAGGGCATTTTTGAAATTACATATTAGTTTTTTTTTTCTTTTGGTGGCTTATTACTTAATCTTCTTTTCTTTTTTCTTTTAACAAATCTGTTTTTATTAAACTATAGTAAGGAGCTTGGGGTAGTAAATTGGAAAACTAGTATTTATTTCATTTAAGTAACTTTTTCTTTCGAATTTCATATAGTTGTGACAGAGCTTTTGGCTCCATATGAACAGGTTTTCCAAAAAAAAAATGAAATGGTTTACTATGACAAATATATTTCATATATATCAAATATATTCCATATATATAACTTAGTTTCAATTTCAAATTATTTTAATCACACTTTTTTAAAATTTATAATTTTAATAATATTTGTAGGTATTTAATTTTTTATACTTGATCAGATGATTTACTACCATACAAATACATCTATATAACAACCTGTGTAAGTTAAATGATCTAGGCACAAACATATATAATATATTTTAAATTATTATAGTTAATACCACTTAAAATTTACAATGTTAGTGATATTTGTAAAATATTTATTTTATTTTTAATAAGAAAATTTAAATTATTTAGTGCAATTACTTAAAAAATTAACTCCATAAATGAATATTGAGCCGTGTAAAGCACGGATCTTTGTCACTAGTAATTTAATAGGCCTAACCCATCGGTGGACCCCTAAAGTTGACACTAATTTTCACTTAGACATTCCAACTGGACTTTGTTCCTTTTAGACACCTCATATCATGTCTTGCTTGTCATTTTGACACTTTTTGCTAACATGACATAGTGATTGTGATACATTCCTTATCAGTGCGTGGACAATTTATTTAACCTATTTTTCTTTTATTTGTTTTCTTCTTCTTCCTCATTTTAGCCACCATTTTCTAAAACTTTAACTCCTTCCATGGAGAAATAGATCTAATGGTGCTACAACACCAAGAGATTTCAAGCTTAATTAAACAACTTTTCTTATTTTGTTGTCATTCTTCCTCCTCGAGATGTTTTGAAAAAAATCGAAATACATCTTTTTTTTAAAAAAAAAAAGAGTTCTACGAAATTCTTTTAATAGGGGACTCTTTGTTTAGATTTTAAAAACTTAATTTTATTTGAAGTTCCAAGTAAGATGAATTAGTTTTTGCAAAGAGATTGTGCTTTTGTAAAAATAATAAAAAAATTCAAATAGTTAAATTACTATGAAAGTATTTTGAAGAAAGACAATCTAGATTGGGGAGTGGTTGGGGTTTGGGGAGGGGGGGGGGGGG
>JAJOOR010008525.1:0-40800 GCA_036250505.1 Solanum acaule | reverse complement strand
CTCTTGATGTCGGTATTAAATAAAATAAATAAATAACAATATTTTATTTTTTCTCAATTAAATATAAAAAAAAACAAAATTGAGAAATATTTTGATTTTATTTTATTTAAATCGTCTTTCAGAGGATGGTTTTGCGTAAAATAAAAAACAAAAAATATTATAATACCGACTTTCGGAAGTCGGTAAAATTAAATATTATGTAATTAAATTAATTTTCATTAAAATATTTATATAGTGGCTTCCAGAAAATTAATAAATTAATATTTTCAATTAACTTTAAATAAATCGTCGTCCGGATGAAGGTTTTATATAAGTTAAAAAATAAATTAATATAAAATACCGACCTCATGAGGTCGGTATTTTTATTTCATCTAATTACTTTTAATAAAAGCGACATTCGGAGGTCGGTTTGTTTAAAATGTTCCTATAAATCATAATTTTGCTAGCATAATACTAAATTTTCATTTACTCCTACAATTAATTGTTTAAAAAAGTGTAACAATTTTGTATACTTTTATATATAAAAAGTTAGAATTCGTGGAATAAAGAGAAAAATATCTATAATCCATATTTAGAGTATGAAACTACGTTGATATGAATTAAGAGATAATTATACTTATATTTCTAGCATAATGTACAAATTCTATTAGTCTGTCGTCAAATCATGAACTTAATATATCATGGCATGATGTAAAGGTGAAGAGCTAACATATAATCTATTCGAATAGGAAATGCGAGATAATATTATTATATACGTTCAATCTTGAATGGATGTCAAGTGTAGTGATTATATTGTAGGCAATGATGACATGTAAAGGATAATTCATCGGAGTATGAAATATGTTGATTAATTATATACTCCTTGAGTAGTTTAACAAATCAAGTCTTATATATTAGTGGTTTAGATATGAAATACATTATCAATTAAAGAAATACCGATGATCAATCCAAGGAGTTTATATATTAAATTTGATATTGATAAACTTTAATTTGTTGATCGATAAAATTAAATTTATATAATTAGGAGGTATATAATTTAAATTTATAAAATTAACTTGATCGATAAAATTAAATTTATTAAATTAAACTTCTGTTGATGTGTAGTTAAATTATATATATATATATATATGTGTGTGTGTGTGTGTGTGTGTAATTTTAATTAATAAAATCAACCTCAAGAGATGAGTTTATATTAAAATAAATTAATAAATACCGACCTTAAGAGGTTGATATATTTAAATTATTATTCTATTTAAATAATTTACCGACATCCCGTGGTCGGTAAATTAAACACTTCTCTTAAAAAAGAATGATAATATCAAAACCCTAAGTCATCTTTCACTCAACTCTCAGTCCTCTCTCACCCTGACCCACCTCCATCTTCGCCCTTCCCTGCGCCACGCCACGCCACACCACCATGCCTAGAAAAATGAATTACAATAAAAACAGATATCTTGATGTCTGTATTAAATAAATAAATAAAAAATATTTTTTCTCAATTAAATATTAAAAAAAAATTGAGAAATATTTTGAATTAATTTTATTTAAATCGTCTTCCGGAGGACGGTTTTGTGAATAATAAAAAACAAAAAAAATTATAATATCGTCTTCCGGAAGTCGGTAAAATTAAATAGCATGTAATTATATTAATTTTCATTAAAATATTTATATAGTGACTTCCAGAAAAATTAATAAATTAATACTTTCAATTAACTTTAAATAAATCGTCCTACGGATGACGATTTTATATAAGTTAAAATATAAATTAATATAAAATACCGACCTCCCGATGTCAATACTATTTAATTAACATGATTACTTTTTATTTATCTTAAAATTTAATGTGATACCGACCTCATGAGGTCGGTATTTTTTATTAAATCTAATTACTTTTAATAAAAGCGACATCCGGAGGTTGGATTTATGAAATACGTCGATTAATTATATACTCTTCGAGTAGTTTGACAAATCATGTCTTATATATTAGTGGTAATGTACAAATTCTATCAATCCGTCGTCAAATCATGAACTTAATATCTCATGTAATGATGTAGAGGTGAAGAGCTAACATATAATCCATTCGAGTATGAAATGCGAGATAATACTCGTAGAAATGTCATGATAACAATTAATTATAAATTTTATAATTATATAATTATTTTTTTAATTATTTGTACGTATAACCTTCAATGTCTTATCTCATTTTATGAAATAGACAATAGAACATCGTAAATTACTGTACAAAGCAAGTTCTATCAAGATTATTACGTTCAATCTTGAATGGATGTCAAGTGTAGTGATCATATCGTAGGCAATGACATGTAAAGGATAATTCATCGGAGTATGAAATACGTTGATTAATTATATACTCCTCGAGTAGTTTAACAAATGAATTCTTATATATTAGTGGTTCAGATATGAAATACATTATCAATTAAAGAAATACCGATGATCAATTCAAGGAGATGTATATATTAAATTTGATATTGATAAATTATCGATAAAATTAAATTTATATAATTAGGAGTTATATAATTTAGATTTATAAAAATTAAATTGATCAATAAAATTAAATTTATTAAATTAAAACTTTTGTTGATGTGTAGTTAAATTAAATTAAACATATATAATATACATATATAATTTTAATTAATAAAATCGACCTCAAGAGGTGAGTTTATATTAAAATAAATTAATAAATACTGACCTTAAGAGGTCAGTATATTTAAATTATTATTTAATTTAAATAATATCGACTTCACGATATCGGTATTTATTGAATATTTCTAAATATAAATAATTATTTTAAAAGATACCGACATTCCGTGGTCGGTAAATCAACACTTCTTTTTGAAAAAGAATGATAATATCAAAACCCTAAGTCATTTTTTTCACTCCAAGCCTCTCTCACTCCTCTCTCACGCCCAACCCATCCCCGACCGGCACTGCAGCAGGTCGCGCCACCATCCCGACCGATGTGCACCTCGATCAGCAGCAATAACAGCAAATTCCGACAACAACCACAAACAGAGGGAGTATACATCAAAATTCATTACGGTAGTGACAGATTAAGAGGGTAAGTTTATCTTACTTGATTAATTTATATTCATTCTTCTCCTATCTATTCATGTGGGTCTTTATATCTGCCTATTTATATCTTCTGTCACATCCCTTTTCGCGCACGACATAGTTTTTCCAATTAAAGTGACAGTATTGATTAGGGATTATTTTATATTTTCAGAGTCGCCACTTGGAATTGAGTTATGGTGTTCCAAGTCACCTTTTTGTTTAATCTCTAATCAAAAGGAAATGACTTTTTAGTTTTGGTCTGCGAACCATAAATTCGGGTAAGGAATTCTGTTGACCAAGGGGAAGGTATTAGGCATCCCTCGAGTCCTGTGGTTCTAGCACGGTCGCTTTTATTGACTTGTACTTATCTTGATATATTTTTGGATAATTTGTGTCTATATGCCATGGTTTGCTTATTTTTTAATTGTTGAATTTTTATTAGTCTTAAACCGGATGCATAACTGCATTCTTGATCTTGACATTTAGAGACATAAATGTCTTCCCCACTTAAGTGCACCACCTAATATTCTCAGTTTACAAATTTTAGTTTAAATTTAATAAATTTGACCATTAAAATAATTTGTCCAAGGTGCATAACTGCATCCTTAGATTTATTTCAAGTGTTTCAAAAAAAAAGATGTGTAACCACATTCTTAGTTGAAACTATTATTACGTGTCTAAATAACTATGAACATTTATTATGTAAGAGACATCCATATATTATTAAGAAGATGTACATATACGATAAACACTAAATCAGTAAATGATAATATCCTAACTATATTTTTTCTAATGAACAAATTCAACACTAAAATAAAACAAAAATTAAAACATATGTCAAAGACATAGTATGCCATCATAACCTACAAAAATAACATAAACCAAAATACAGCTAAGACAAGTCAACATTAATTATACCATTTACTAATGATAATTACATTACTAGAAAAGAATTCATACTAATCCACAAAAACAAACTCATAAGTATACGTTAACATTAAGTATACACATTCTAATCCAACAAAACAATAACGAATTGTTAAAATAAATCTCATTCTTTTTTTTTACAAAATAAAACAACAATAATTTTTTTTTCACCAAATAAAGCTGGGGCGGGATTTTTGCCGCCAGGACGGGGCCACTGCAGCGGGGTGAGGGCCGTTGTGGCGGGTTCGACGCGACTTAAGGTCGTAAATAAGCCTCTAAACGACATTATTCTGCACTTTTTAATTTTTAGAGCTAAGGAGCGAACCCCGGGAGACTCTTGACAGTTTTCCACCATTCTTGAGGCTAAATGTAAGTTTTTCACTCCTCAAATCTATGTTTCGATCCGTAGAACGTAATAGAATGGGTAATTATTGATGGGAAAGGGTTTTGATCTGTATTTCATGGTGGAAACAACCCTAAATTGGGTACTTGGGATCATGGGTATGATCTAGGGTTGTTAGAATTGTTTGTAATCCAGGTAATTAGTGATTGTTTATTGATTCCCATGTTATTATGATTGTTTGTAGACCAAGAACAAGCGGAACGAATTCGAAAAGAGAAAAATCAATTTTTTTAGGGTTTCAAGCTTGTTTCGAGGTAGGTGATGGTTGTCATTTCATGTTGGTGTGATATATGTTTGTAATTGCTTCATTATAATGCATGTATGTATGCGAATGTTGCATTATTGATCACCCTAATCATAAATGAGGATATTGAATAATTGTATGCCTTGAATCACCTCTTATTGTATGATTGTAAGAATATATATTGTGATTGTGATTGTGATTTGTTGAATGGGCGGGTGTCACGATCTGACACACTAACTGGGATCGGTTGCCACGTTCCGACATAAATATGGGATCGGTTGCCACATTTTGACATAAACATTGGATCCGGCACCACGTTTCGATATGCTAACAGTTTGGGTATGGGTTCCATGAGATGACCATTGAATTGTGTTGTGTATCTACTTGTGATGATTACGTTCATATCTAATGATGATTGATATTGGAAGACTGTATGTTACTCTAAATTGATAACCAATGTGTATTATTGAGAGTGTGGGATGCTACATTGATCCTAAAAAGATGACTAATATTGTATATGTTTGGTGTATGCCTGTTTTATAATGTTGTGGTTACTTGCATGTGTTTCACTTATTGGGATAGCCGAGTGATCCTACCAGTACACTGTGGTTGTGTATTGATACTGCACTTCCTCTTTCATTGTTGAGTATAGGGCATTTTCAGGTGGCTATTGATAGACCTCAGCTAGGTGAATTGAGCGTGACTGGATTCAAGGGTGATCCAACTATTTCGGGCTACCATGAATCTTTCTTATTTAAGTCCACTCCTTTTGGACTAAGACTATTTGTTTAAGGTGTTGTTTAGTTTCGGGGTTGTACCCCCTATTCTTAGACTTGTCGTTAGTAGAGTTTTGGTACAATGACTTTTAGGTGTAGGGGTTGACTTTCCGCATTAGTTTGGTTAGTTATTTATTTAAACCTTTGGAGTTTATGGGGACTCCATTTTTATTGTCATTTAAACCTGCTTCCGTAGCTTTAAATGTGTATTACTTTGGTTAAGTTGATTAGTTGGGCTGTAGTTTTGGTTCTCCCACCGGAGGGTTAGTGTAGGTGCCAATTACGAAGAACCCTAGGTTCGTTGTTCTCATTGTACCAAAACGAGTCTAGTAGATTCTTGCGGAACGGTACGATAACGTCCGTACTTTTCTTCGAGAGGATATAGGACTTTAGAAAAAACTCACTTCTTTCTACTCCTTCGTGCTATGACTTGAATCCAATTGGTATCTGAGTGATACAAATTGGTATATTTCCTTCTTCACTCTATGGTTCGAACTAGAGCAACAAAAAGTGGTAACACCATCACTAATAAGAGAGGATGTGTATAGACTACCGATAGTTGAATAGGGTCGCCATTCAGAACAAGTATCCATTGCCTCGGATAGATGAACTTTTTGACCAATTACAAGGTGCATCGATTTTCTCTAAGATTGATTTAAGGTCTGGTTACCATCAGTTAAAGATTGAGGCGGTTAAGAATTGGGTCCGTCCAAGTTCTATGATTGAAACTAGCAGTTTTGTGGGGCTCGCTAACTACTATTGTCTCTTGTGGTATGATTTGAGTCCAATTGGTATCTCCCGATTCCAATTGGTATCTTAACGGAGTGAACTAGATGTCGTAGTCTCGACTGAAGGGACACAAGGAAGTTAATTGGAACTAAGAAAGTTCCAATTACTATCTCGCTTTAGGGGCCGTATAAGGCATAGATGATCAGTAACGGTCGTCTGTGGAAGGAACTAATTAAAGAGTTTGGACTTGTCTGCAAGTTGTAACTGCTTGAGTGTCGTGAAACTTGTTGTGAAAAGAAAGTCACCACGAGATTAGGTGCAAGGGTCTAGATAAATTACGATGTGGTTCATAAGCGAGAATCTGGACGTGCATTGCGACCAACTGATAATTATGTGAGAGTTTGGGTATATCCTGGGGATATGTGTGTGGTAGTGTTGAAACAATGAAAAAGGATTCTAAAGTGCGTACTTCGTTGGGTTGACCGGAGGGTAGACAATGATTGTCCTAGCTAAGGGAATTATTCTAATACTGCATGTGTTGTAGCCGAAAATCATTGGAAAATATAGGAAAGAGAGGAACCCCAAAAATTGTTGGCAGGGGTTCTGTTTCTGTCAGGGCCGTTGGGGTGGGATTTTTACCGCCACGGCGAGACCGCCAGTGTGGGATTTCTCCCGCCAAAGTGGGACAGGACGAGACAGAATCTCAGCCCAGTCTCGCCTGTTTTCCCCTAGTCACAATTATGGACCCCAAATCGTACCCGAACTAACCTCCGCGATCTAATTCAATGTTCAACAATCAAATATAAGTTATAAGTTGTGTTAAAAATTGTGGAGAACCTGGGAATATGAGGAGGAAATCAGCGAGGCCGTAAAGGCCGGGGAAATGGTAATGCAGGTAGAGGAATAGTGCAACCAAGCAATGAGGTTGCCTGTCAAGAGGACAAGGCTCAGTTTTATGTTTTTCAAGTAAGACCGAGTTTGAGGGTGTGATGCAGTGGTCATAAGAGCTACTCTTGTGTGTGCTCGAATGGTTATTGTTTCGTTTGATCTGGGTTTTACTTATTTGTATGTGTCAGTTCAATTGCCTTGGGATTTGATGTGGTTTGTGATATACTTGATGCCCCCATCTATGTTTCTACCCCAGTTGAAGAGTCAATTATAGTCACCCATGTATATCGTGTTTTCCTGTTGTGTTTATGGATTTTCAGATTTGGGTTGATTTGGTTATGCTGGATATGACTGACTTGATATAATCTTAGGCATGACTTGGTTGTCCCCCTATTATACTGGACTTAATTGTAATACTTAGTCGGTAACCTTAGAGATCCCCGGTAGGGAAAGATTAGAGTGGGAAGGGGTGTACAAGCCTAAGCTAGCTAAGATCATATCCTCCATTCGGGCTAGGAAACTAGTAGTGCAAGGTTGTTTGGCTTATTTGGCTCATGTTTGGGATGTTGAGGTTGAGTCTCCCTCTATTTAGTCTGTTCCTGTGGTGTCTAAGTTTAAGGAAGTGTTTCCTACGAATTTGTCTGGTATGCCTCCGGATAGAGATATAGATTTCAACATTGAATTGGAAGTTGGCACTCGCCCCATTTCCATGCCTCCATATCGTATGGCTCCAACAGAATTAAGAGAGCTTAAGGCTCAAAACCAAGAGTTTCATGATAAAGGTTTCATCCGTCCTAGTGCTTCCCCATGGGGTGCTCCTGTCTTATTTGTTAAGAAGAATGAGGGTACTATGAGGACTGATGATTTTATCTTAATCCATAAGGGAATGGATTGATACCGGAATGACAAGCTTATGGATAAAGAAATTTCCATTAAGTATACTTGGGTGAAGGAAATTGAAGATTTTAGTAAGAAAGTGCATACCAATAAAGATTTAGTCCTTTAAAATTGATGAGTATACCTGAGTTTTAGGTGTCATGTTGATGAAAAGTTTGACTTCATAGTGATAGTGAGGGCAGACTGAGCGCAATGGTAATAATGGATTGTGATGGGATACAACTATATAATAAGATTGTGGTTTCCTAATAATTGGTGAGTAACATGGGTGTATGGAAAGTTTTAAGAGATGGTGGGACACCACTCGAATAGAATTTTAAAGAGCTAGAATTATAATAAAGAAAAATAGTGGGATGTAGTACAACCTTTAGAGAGAGGCGAGAGCAAAAATATTTTATTTGATTGCAAGGGCTAAAGAGATATCTTCAGAGAGGTAGATAATTGGGTTCAGAGACGTATAATTTCATTCGGCTATGGTAATAGTGTCACAAGTCTGTTAGATTTGGTTAAAAACTATTAGAAAGGACTTGAGCAAGGAGTGTACAAACATTAGCTCGAGTGTGATGATAAGTGTTTTGGTTTTGTTTTTTATTTTAGTAAGGAGTACGATGGAATTTTAGCAAAGGATATTGTAAGATTGATGGAGATGCGATCAATGATAAGCGAAGATCCATGAATTCATAAAAATCTTCAAGGTACAAGTTAATGTTGATAGATAAGGGGATTGTGTTATACGGTTTAATTTACAATTCATATTTTTTATTGTAAGTCTACATTCGTGGTGAGATATGTTGTCAAGGTATGAATTGGCAAGGTGAGAAATGATCAATTGTATCCAGTATTGAGCATTTGAAAGGACTTACACCTGGGTTGAGTCGTAAAGTTTATTACTATTGATTGTTAAGTACCTAAGAAAGGTTTCATTTAAAAAGTGTTAGGTTATAATAGGGTAAATGGTCGGAGTGTTATGATGGTTGTTAATATTGTGAGTATGATTCACTAGTTATGCTCTCATGTGTGTTCACTTTTGTGAGTGGAACCCTAGTGGTGGATCAGGGGTACCAAATCCTGCGATGTTCTCTTGGTTGAGTGGGAAGATTTGGTTATTTCAAAAGACATAATTGGGGTTGTCTTGGAGTAGTTAAAAGTATTTTAGTGGTTCTACATGTACCACGCTGCTTATGAGATTTCATAGAAGAGCTACCATGCGTAATCTATGATTGTCTGACAATCTTAACATTCATCTAGTCGTCGAGGTCATGTATTGATTATGTGTGGTTGAATATGGGATCATTGGGTCCAATTCTACTGTTCTTAAGAGGTAATCTACAATTGCTAAATCCAGCATTCAATAGTGTGGTTAGAGGGCTTGTATGCTTGGACATATCCCTCGATGAGTATCTGATGTTTAAAGATCAAATGTTTATAACTTAAGCTCATGGGAAATTGGGTTCTGAGATGGATATGTTAATAAGAAATATGATTGGTTGGGTATTATGATTGTGTGTTGGTTGGTTTAGGTTCACCTCTAATTGTGGCGAGTTTTGATTTTTGATTTTTCATGGTTATGTGAGAAAGGATTCGTCTTGATGTTGGTGTCAAAGTCCTTGATAACATGTTGCAGACATGGATACGATCAACTTTGGTGGTTATTGGGAATAGCTTTGTGGTTAGCTAAGTGTACATACAACAATTATTATCACTCGAGTATTGTGATGACTTCATTTAGGCATTGTATGGGAGAATGTATAGGTATTCAATTGGTTGGCTAGGGACGAGGATTATATCATAAAGTGACTTAGTGTTGTTAAACAAGACCTTTGGTGTGAGGAAGAACCGGTTGAAATTCTTGATCATGATGTCCGGAAGCTACGAACATGTGAGACAAGTATCCCGAGTAATTCGATGTTTCAGATACTACTCTACCCTTACTTTAGCCAGTCTTCCCTAATTGATTACTCTGGGATGAGTGATGGGTAAATTTGTATATATTGTAACGACCGGGTTCCGTCGTTATGGAAAAGCCAACGGGGAAAATTTTTGGGTCGAAAAACTTTTTCGTAGTAACTTGGAATTTCTCAACCTAGTCCAGATTTCGATGAAATTAGAGTCATTAAGGTATAGGGAAATCTGGTAACAATCGGATGAATTATTTATGATTTTGATTACATGAGTAGGTATCTAAGATGTTAAGGAATCCGTACGACTTTACGGAATTGAATTCGGGTGAGTAGAACTCCCAAAATCAATCTTAACATGAACGGTATTTTCTAAGCATCGTTGGTTAAAGGTGTGTTGTGAAATGGGGGTCTTAGAATTATTAAAATAGCTCACTGGTTCAATGCAAGTTGCTGGGGCGGGATTTTTGCCACCAGGGCAGGGCCGCTACAGCGGGGTGAGGGCCACTGTGGCGGGTTCGATGCGACTTAAGGTAGTAAATAAACCCCTAAACGACCTTATTCTGCACTTTTCAATTTTTAGAGCTAAGGAATGAACCTCAAGCGACTCTTGACAGTTTTCCACTATTCTTAAGGCTAAAGGTAAGTTTTTCACTCCCTGAATCTATTTTTTGATCTGTAGTACGTAATAGAATGGGTAATTATTGATGGGCAAGGGTTTTGATCTAGATTCCATGGTGGAAACAACCCTAAATTGGGTACTTGGGATCATGTGTATGATCTAGGATTGTTAGAATTGTTAGTAATAAGGGTAATTAGTGATTGTTTATTAATTCCCGTGTTATTATGATTGTTTGTACACCAAGAACAAGGGAAACGAATCCGGAAAGAGAAAAATCAAGTTTCTTAGGGTTTCAAACTTGTTTTGAGGTAGGTGATGGTTGTGATTTCATGTTGGTGTGATATATGTTTGTAATTGCTTCATTATAATGCATGTATGTATGTGAATGTTGCATTATTGATCACCTTAATCGTAAATGAGGATAATTGAATATTTGTATGCTATGAATCACCTCTTGTTGTATGATTGTGAGAATATACATTGTGATTGTGATTGTGGTTTGTTGAATGGGCGGGTGTCACGATCCGACACACTAACTGAGATTGGTTGCCACGTTCTGGCATAAATATGGGATCAGTTGCCACGTTCCGACATAAATATGGATCGGTTGCAACGTTCCAGCATAAACATTGGATCGGGTACCACGTTCCGGTATGCTAACAGTTTGGGTATGGGTTCCATGTGAGGACCATTGAATTGTGTTGTGTATCTACTTGTGATGATTACGTTCATATCTAATGATGATTGATATTGAAAGACTGTATGTTGCTCTAAATTGATAACCAATGTGTATTATTGAGAATGTGGGATGTTACATTGATCCTGAAAAGATACTAATATTGTATATGTTCGGTATATGCCTGTTTTACAATGTTGTGGTTACTTGCATGTGTTTCACTTATTGGGATAGTCGCATGATCCTACCAGTACACTGTGGTTGTGTACTGATACTGCACTTGCTCTTGCTTTATTGAGTACAGGGCATCTTCATGTGGCTATTGATAGAGCTCAGCTAGCTAACTATTGAGCGTGGTCGAATTCAAGGGTGAGCCAATTCTTTCGGGATACCATAGATCTTTCTTGTTTAACTCCACTCTTTTCATACTCAGACTATTTGTTTAAGGTGTTGTTTAGTTTCGGGATTGTACCCCCTGTTCTTAGACTTGTCGTTAGTAGAGTTTTGATACAATGACTTTCAGGTTCTAGGGGTTGAATTTCCGCATTAATTTGGTTAGTTATTTGTTTAAACCTTTGGAGTTTATGGGGACTCCATTTTTATTGTCATTTAAACCTGCTTCCATAGCTTTAAAAGTGTATTACTTTGGTTAAGTTGATTAGTTGGGCTATAGTTTTGGTTCTCCCACCGAAGGGTTAGTTGTGGGTGCCAATCACAATGGTCTGGGTCGTGACAGATTTTAAAGATTTGCTCAAATATTGGAACTCTGAAAAATACAAGGTTAGATTTTGATTTTATGGGTGTGATACAAACATCTATATAAGCTACACACATTCCATAACTTTGTATTGATTCCCTGTCACTCTTTTTTTAAAATCAAAACTGAAGTGACTCAAGTTCATTTATGCATTTATCTTTCAGTTTTTGATTTCTTAATTATGTAGATTTTATTGACTCGTTTATTTACAGAAAATGAGCGAAACAAATACCAAGAAGCGAAAAAAAAATAAAGAATCCACATATTGCTGGTAAAACAAGTTTTGTTGTGATATGCAATAATTTGGTATGTCCTCCTCTAAATCATTTAATATAAACTTGTTGGCATACAAAGATCTTTGATACCAACTTCTATGTAATCAGGAAAAAGAGAAGGAATCCCCCCGCTGAGCTGTCATCTAAAGAAATCTTTATGGCTACAAGATCAAGAAAATCTGATCGAGTATACAAGGACTCTAATGAGGATACAATTAGTAAAATTGTATTAATTCTATTTTATTATAAGGTTGTTGAGATCCTTTTTTTCTTAAAGACTTGATTTTATTTATTTGAAATTGATTTCTAGGCTGAAATGGAGGAAATGCAAAGTCAACAAAGTGAAGATAACAATCAATCAATTGATGCATTTGCAGCAGTCATGGGACATGAACATCTAAGGTTCTTGATATTGTATGGACGAGGAGTTACAAAAACTACTTTGAAAAGGAAAGCACATTCTGAACCCTATTTAAGTGCTAATGATGAGAGGATGCAAAAACAAATGGAGGAATTGGAAGATGCATCAAAGGATGGTGGAAAAATTAGAAGAATAAAAGTAACCATACACCGAGAAGTTACAGATGATATCCTTGGACGACTTAATCATATGTATCATGAACTTCAATTTGAATGCCGACATGATTGCAACATTGGGTGTTCAGTCACCGCAAGAAGCTATGCAACCTTTCAATCATACATCTTCTAGCAACAACAATCCAGGTGTGTTATTTCTTCTTCTTCTCCTCCTCCTCCTTCTGTGATGTCTTGCTAAGGAAGTCCTGCATAATTGTTTTCGCTAAAAAGGCGATTACAAACATAATTGAAGATAATGTTCTTTAGTAAGCTGGTCCTTAATCATTTAGCTTTGGTCGACTCTAGTTTTAAAGAGTTTCTAGTTTAAAAGAGCCCTTGTTCAAAGCGATTGTTGGAAGATTATCAATGTTACCATGTTATCTTATCTTCATTTTGTAAAAGTATGGTGTTTTGACTTTGCAAGCATATGATAGGAGAATGTTGTTGGGTGAGATTTTTAAAGAATGAGCGGGTAGTAAAATCAATGAGGATTTGTATAGCTCTTCGCATAATCCAATACTTAATTCTTTCATCCAACTTTAATTCTAGCTTTTTCCAGTTGAATGTTGAGTTTTCTATTGACTTTTTGTGTATAGATTTGTCTCTATCAGGCCCTGGTTTTGAGTTGGGGTAAAGTAGGGAAAAAAAGCTTGAATTGTTCTTTTCCTTTTTCAAATGTTTGGTTGTATTAGATATGTATTTGAATTTTACAGTACTTGAAGATTTAACTTGAACTTCTATACACTCTACAACTATTGAGTATTAAAGTATTAGAGCAATCTTTGTACGGATTTTTGGAGATATTCTGTTGGCTCAATTGATACTAACTGTAAGTTGTCAATAATAAATTAGTAGTCTTTGATAGAATTTGGTGTTCATTTCTTAAAATTGAGATCGAAAATGGTGAATAATTGTTGTGGCTGATCTCTGAGGAAAAAAATCAACGAGTATAATATCTGAAAACACAATATCATAATTGATAAAATAGGTTGAAGAAATAATTCTGGTGCTAATTATGTAACAATAGAAATGGATATGAGTGAAGATTATTCTACTTTCCAGTCAGTCTGACATCAAAACTAAAACAGAGGGACTATTTTTATTGAATAAAAAATAACTTGAGGATGTGGTAGTATATATAAGGAATGAACACATTACGCGAAGAAGACTCAAGGAAGTTGATTCGAAAAAGTAAGATGAGGTCAAAATTGGTCTCGATGAGTTTCCAAAGACATCATAATGATTGTAATCTGAAGGAAGAAAAGGACTTGTGTAACATCTCGCAATTTAAAATAAATAGGAAGAAGCCAATAATTAGAAATAGTTATTTTTGGAAAGAATAAAAATCTGGAAATTTTGTTTAGTTAGGAAAAGAGTGAGTTTATGGTCAAATTCAAACGGCCATAACTTCTAGCTCAGGATGAGTTAGAAGTACTTCCAGGTATGGTTGGAAAGCTCTTGGAATTATTTTTCCAACACCGCTGATTTTGCGCGATTCTGAGTTTGTATGAGTGAGTTATACCCTTTGGAAGTTGGGTTGTTCAAATAAGGAAATGTCCTATCCGGATTTTTGAAGGGTATTTCAGTCTTTTCCTTATCCAATTAATTAAATTCATTTTAGTGAATTAATTAAGGTTCTAAACTGAACTTGGTCAGTTTTACGCTTTTGGAAAAGAGTTAGGGTTTTAGAGAAGAGGAAAGAAGGGGAGAAAATAGAAGGAGAAGCAAGGAAATCATCAAGATCGCTGAGTTTAACTTGTGGATTTCGTCGGAGGTGATCCCTACAAGGTATGTGAGGATATCAAAACATTGGGTTCGTTCACCCACATTCCAAACATATTTATTTCATCATGGATTCGTCCTAAAAGAGTTTGAAAGTTGATGTTCTTGATATCTATTCTTGATTTTGATGTCGTTCTTGAATTTGGCTGATATTGAGAAGTTTCTGAGATCGTTATGTCGCATTATTGAGTTGTTTCGAGTTGGGTTCTTAGGTACATGTTTTGGGTATCTGTATCTAAAGAGAAATTTGAGAAAAAGAACCGAGTTTGGGCGAATTGGGGGTGGGAAATGAAGAAGAAATTATGTCGGTCGAAATTTGGTGGTGGTGGCGCGTCGCGGAGCTGCTTCCTAGTTTTGGGAAAGTTCGTTTTGCGTCACGGAGTGTCTGCCTCAAAAGTTGTTTTCGTAACTAAAATTTAAATGCCTCTGCGCATCGCGGACCCACCCTTAAATATTGATTATTTTGGTTTTTTTCTCATGTTTAGCTATCTAAATTCATTCCTAACCATCATGAGATATTTCCTATCACAAATCATAATCCTTGAATCCATAAATTCAATTCAAGGACCAGTTAAGAGTCAAGTCAAGAGAAGTTAAGAGTCAAGTCAAGAGAAGTTAAGAGTCAAGTCAAGAGAAGTTCACAAAGTTTTCCAAAAGTCTTTTACAAATAATTTAACTTTGTTTTAAGACTTGAGTTTTGAGTTGAGTAAAGAGTAAAGTTTGAAGTGCATTGCTTCAAAAGAGTATATCGGGACTATGTATTCTCAAAGAGTAAATGATTTCACATTTAAACAAGAAAGGAAACTGAGATTTCCAAAAGAGCCTTTAAGCTAGTTTTCAGTAAAGAGTAAGAGTAGAGTTCATTCTTCAAAGATTATTAGGGAACTAAGTATTCCCAAGAGTTAAAATGTTTTCACATTTGAGCAAGAAAAGGAAACTGAGATTTTCAAGAGAGCTTTTAAGCTAAGTTTTGAGTAATTATCTCAAACCAAAGAAAGAGTATGTTTTTAAACAAAAAGAGCTAGTATCATATTTTGGGAGTAGTATTGAGCATCGATATGGGGACGAGCTTGAGTTCAGATAACTCACGTCTCCATAAACCATGTAGACATCATGGGTAGAAAAGGGTCATATATTTTAGATGAACCTTTTAATGCTTTTTAGCATAAACTAGTGGATTTACTTAGTGAGTTAGGTTATATACCCTTGGCAAGGTATAAGATGGTCCTTGGCAGGGTAAGGTAAGGTGTTGCATCATCACTACAGCTCTTAAGTGATGGTTGTCAGTTAGAGAAACTCCCACAACAGTATTTTGTATTTTATATACATCAGATTATTTGTATTTTTTACATACATCTCAGAGTTATATGTATCTTTGCATACACACAGAGTTAGCATCATGTTTTTAAACAGCTTTTCTTTATATTGCACTTGTTGTAAACTATTTTATATTGAAATGAGTTCAGTTATGTTGAGTTGAGTTGAGCCAATTAAGTTTTTCAGTTCCTTTCAGATTCTTTTCAAGACTATATCTTGTTTAGCATTCCAACTCGCATATTCATACATTCAATGTACTGATGCCAGTTGGCCTGCATCGTCTTATGATGCAGACGCAGGTAACCAGGATCAGCATCCAGTGCATTGTTGATCCAGTTGAGTTTCAGAGTTGTTGGTGAGCCTCCTTGCTTCTGGAGGATCCCCCTTTTCACTACTTTATCATTTTAGTTCATTAGGATGTTGGGGATCTTGTCCCACCATCCATCTCAGTTATTAGAGGCTTCATAGATAGACAGTCAGTTAGTTCATTTGTCTTTATTGTGTTATTGACTTATGTTCAAATTTGAGTTGCCATTTTGGCTAAGTTAAATGTTTATTTTTAAAACATTATAAGTTCAGTTTGAGACAGTTGAGTTATCTTGCATTTGAGTACTTTTTCTTAATGTTTAATGTCTTTCGCTGAGAACGTAAGTCAGGCCAAGGGTTCGCTTGGGGCCAGGAATGGTTCTCGAGTGCTAGCCACGTCCAGGGTGTAGGCTCGTGGCGTGACAACTTGTATCCACATGATGTGGGAAATGTTATTCTCAGTTTTGATGATCTGACAAACAAATGGATCTTGTAATGGGACCTGATCCTTCTTGCTAATATGAATTCAAATGACAGGCTATAAAAGTACAATTGTTTGGTGAGGTTGGTGCACAGTCTCCAACCGTGGCAGAAACTTCGGCCAATAGTATGGCCTCGAAGGTTGTGTCTATTATTCATAAAGGTTATCCTCAGTAGACACAATCTTAGTTTTTGCATTCCTGAAATTCTCAACAACACAAGCAAAAACCACTCCTATCAAGAAGTATTATCCTCAAGAGAAACAGGGACCTGCATTTACGCCCATATAGTGCCTCATATGAGGCCATCTGAATACTGGAATGGAAGCTATTATTATAAGCGAACTTTGTGTGAGGTAGGTGATCATCCCAACTACCCTTGAAACCGATCACGCAACCTCTCAACATATCCTCTAAGGTCTGAATGGTACGTTCTTCCTGACCATTCGTATGTGGATGAAATATTGTACTGAGATTTACCTGAGTACCAAGACCCTTCTGAAATGATTTCTAGAAATGTGAGGTAAACTGAAGACCTCTATCTGAGATGATAGACAAGGGAACCCATGCAATCTAATTATCTCATTAATGTAGAGTTTAGTGTAGTCCTTCGTTGAATCTGTAGTCTTGACAGCCAAGAAGTGAGTGGACTTAGTAACTCTATCTACTATCACCCAAATAGAGTCATGCTGTCTACGAGTACAAGGTAAACACGTAATGAAGTCCATGTTTATCACTTCCCACTTCCATGTAGGAATGTTAATCTCTTAGGTCATACCTCCTGGTTTCTGATGTTCTACCTTAACATGTTGACAATTAGGACACTTATCTTTGAAAATTAATAATTTTCAGATTCTTTCATTTAAAAATAATAATTTAATTTTTCTTATAAAATTGATTTGTTCTTTGTAAATTGTGACATAAGGCTAATCTCGTCAGTGTGAGACGCCCATTGAGTTATTCGTTCCGATAATGTGACATATCTTTTGTTTTAGGCTTTGAATATCGCAAGGAATATCATTTTCCTATTTCATCATGCTCATATTGTACATTTTCTACTGATGACTTTGTCTCACATTCTTTGTAGTAATTATCATCTACATGATTGGAACTACATTTGACCTAATTCCTGGCTCAACAGGATATGTAGGAACCACAACGGCTCAGTCATACACCCAGCGTGATTTTGTTTCCTCCTTGTAATAAAATTGGGACAGAATTTTTGAGAATATCTCAAAAATTCACAATAAAATGTTATCTCCAGCAAGTCAAGATTGAAGATCATTTCGAGATTTGTCAAAAATCTAACTAGGACAGAATTTTTTAGGGAGACCTCAAAAATCCAACAAGTACTGTCAACTTCAAATGATCTCCTGCATGGCTTGAAGTTCAAAGTCGACTTCAAAATCTCCAGCATTGCCATAATGGAGAAAAATAAATTTAGGATGTGAGCCACCAGCGCCTCGTACAAACCCCCTAGTAAGACATAAGTCATAATAAACACAAAATGGTCAAGAGTAAACTGATGGTTTCTCACATGTGTAAAGTGATAAGGCATTTTGTACATATTCTCTTTAAAAGAATCTTTTCTCAAGATTTCTTGACTAAGTCGCTAGCTACGGCAACATTGTGTCTATTAATCATTCCTTTTCAAGTACAGTAACATGTGAAAGCATTGAGAGGATGACACTTTCAAGACAATCACCGAGCTATCCACCTCATACAGTGGATAATCATCGAATCATTTATCATTTCCACTTTTCATTTGCCAAGAGGGCCATTGCATTTTCATTTGTCAAAAGGGTCATTGCATTTTTCATTTGCTAAGAGGGCCATTGCATTTTCATTTTTCAAGAGGGTCATTGCATTTTCATTCGCCGAGAAGGTCATTGCATCTAAGCCGCATCTATTCAGAGGTGAAAGATGTGCACGCTATCTATTCCACGTTCAAGTCGGAGGAAACTTGCGTCGAAAGATATTGTTAAGTCACATCTATTTAGAGGTGAAGGATATGCACCTATCTATTCCACGTTCAAGTCGGAAGAAACTTGCGTCGAAAGATATTGTTAAGTCACATCTATTCGGAGGTGAAGGATGTGCACCCTATCTATTCCACGTTCAAGCCGGAGTAAACTTGCGTCGAAAGATATTGTTAAGTCACATCTATTCGAAGGTGAAGAATGTGCACCCTATCTATCCCACGTTCAAGTCGGAGAAGACTGCGTCGAAAGATATTGTTAAGATATATCTATTTGGAGGTGAAGGATGTGCACCATATATATTTCATGTTCAAGTCGGAGGAAACTTGTGTCGAAAGATATTGTTAAGTCACATCTATTCGGAGGTGAAGGATGTACACCCTATCTATGCCACGTTCAAGTCAGAGAAACTTGCGTCGAAAGATATTGTTAAGTCACATATATTCGGAGGTGAAGGATGTGCACCCTATCTATTCCACGTTCAAGTCGGAGGAAACTTGCGTCGAAAAATATTGGTAAGTCACATCTATTCGGAGGTGAAGGATGTGCACCCTATATATTCCACGTTCAAGTTGGAGGAAACTTACGTCGAAAGATATTGTTAAGTCACATCTATTCGGAGATGAACGATGTGCACCCTATCTATTCCACGTTCAAGTCAGAGGAAACTTGCGTCGAAAGATATTGTTAAGTCACATTTATTCGGAGGTGAAGGATGTGCACCCTATCTATTCCATGTTCAAGTCGGAGGAGACTGCATTGAAAGATATTGTTAAGATACATCTATTTGGAGGTGAAGGATGTGCATCCTATCTATTCTGCGTTCAAGTCAGAGGAGACTGCGTTGAAAGATATTGTTAAGTCACATCTATTCGGAGGTGAAGGATGGGCACCCTATCTATTTCGTGTTCAAGTCGGAGGAAACTTGTGTCGAAGGATATAGTTAAGTCACATCTATTCGGAGGTGAAGGATGTGCACCCAATCTACTGCGTCAAATCCGACGGAGACTGACGTTAGAACATTTACAAAAAAAATAATCATATGTTGAATATGGTAAAACATGTCGCTTCTCTATTTTAATCATAGTTTCTACTAATAAGTTTATTTCAGTCTTTGCCGAGAGCATCCAAGAGGATGAATTCTCAAATCAAACCACAGATCCGGACGACATAAAAAAAGATGCAACACAACGTGGAACTTTTGCTTAGCAGCGACCTGGGACATAGTCCGAAGAGGAGTATCAAACTCTTAGGACACAAGCTGAGTAGAGACTTCCACCACAATCAAACCACATCGTTATCAGAAGGCATATGGGTTTTCTTTGGGTTTATCGGTGTCAATTTCGCATCCGGAAATTTTTTCACTCTTATCGGAAGCAACTTTCTAATCCGAGTGACAATACACCAAGAGCTTTGAAAAGTATGTCTGTGTAAGTTCTTAATTATGGGTGTGAAGGGCCCCACATTCATGGCTAAGCAATTGCAAGCCTCTTTTTCATACTCAATTTACTTGTCACTCCTCTAGAACCAAAGGTTATCTTGCATAATAGATTTCCTTTTCAACCGATCGAGTCGAACTACAAGCAGCCTGATTCCCTAATTTGGGGGATATGTAGGCGGGTTCAATGTTGAAAACTCGACTGTATTCCAACATCCTCTCTCAAATCCTATTCTTCAGCATTTTGGTCTCTCATAATTCTATATCGGGATAGCTTATTAATTCTTTCATAATCGTGCGTCCAATCAAGCGTATCGAACTACAAGTGGATTGAATACTCATATAGCCTAAGATATGTAGGAAACCTGATTCTGGAGTTCGGCCATAATTCTTAAAGTCCGTACCAAAATCATTTTCCTAATGATAAGATGTGGTCGGTCAAAATTGGATTCATTAATTTCATTTGCCTCGAATTTCTTTCATCAATCGAAGTCAAATGAGAGATAGTTGTTGACACCCAATTTTGACCCTTCACAATATAAATTAATCATCGAGCTTCTTTAATTTCAAACGTTTTAAAATAATTAGTTTTAAAAAAATTCAAAAAGTATTTTGCGAGTTATTTTTGTCACTTTTGGAATTTTAATATATATGTTTTACTTAATTATGTATATAATTAGTATATTTTATAAATATTTGAAAATCATCACAAAAGATTTTACATTTTTAGTTAAATATCTTATTAATTCACTTTAGTTTAAGTTATAGTTATAATTTCGAGTTAATTAATTTGTAATTAAATTAATTATTTTACAATTGAATTAATTATTTTATATCATTAAGATTAAGACGCTCGTTAATTAATTTATGAAAATTTGTCTTGTTGCAATTTTTAGCCAATTGCCTATCATATCCTTAACCCATTAAAAGACAAAATTTTGGGCCTTTTTTACCTCTTTTTAGCAGCCCACATTACATACAAACAAACCCAAGCCCAACTTCCTCAATTCCAAATTTTCTCCTAATCCAGCCCATTTCTCCAATAAACCCAAGCCCACCTCAAAACAATACCCAGCAAAAATACAATAGCAATACAGTACACAATCCCCCACCCTAATACGTTCTCTTCTTCTTCTTCTTTTTCCAGCAAGAATGCGTCCAAACACACAGTGGTCCAAAGCGAAACCCGGAAACGCATACCAAATGCGCACAGCAGGCCGCAAGATCTCTCAACCCGTCCACTCCAAACGGCGCAACAGTGTACTCGCGTCGTCCTCCTCGTCGGTACCATCCCATCATTACCCGCGCCGTTCCTTTATTCCCCCTTTTGCGGGTCACAGTTTTTTCCCATCTTTCACTGATGGCCTTGGAAAAGAGGAACAGATTAATCAAAAATCCAACGGATTCCCCCCCCCCCCCCCCCCCCAAAAAATCGCCTAAATCTCCCATATAAATTCCTCATTCTATTTCACTGTTAGAGAAGGGAGGAGAATCACTAAGGCACAAATTTCTCACTTCAAGAACAAATATTTCATATAGTTTTAGAAAGGAAAAATCCCTAAAACAACTTAGTTAATTTAGGAGTGAAGGTTTACAAGTCTCGGTTGGTCGAATTCAAAGGCATTTCCAGCGAGATTCCGTTGGTGGTGAGTTAGTCGCCTCAAAGATCGTTGTCTCAGGTTGCTACCCAAGAAAAGGTGGTCGGTTAAAAATGATGTATCATAGTCTAAGTAGTTATGAAAAATTACTCGCTGGAAATTTTCTTTGTATTTAATACATATTCATTTTTGAATGTTATTGTTTGTTGGTCTGCTGTTAAACCTCTTATATTATTGCAACTTTAGTTACTAACAGATTTTACTTTACTTTAGTCTTAAATAATGTCTTAGTTCACTTCCTAGCATGTACCATAGTGTTCAAAGATGTGTTTCCTGCTTTTGATTCAATAATATGTCCAACAGCCTTTGTCAACATTTGATTTTATTTCATTTTTCCTTGTTTAGCTTGCTTGTCATTTTTAAGTCTTAAGTGTTAGCTTGTTGATATATATAATTATTTCATTTTTGCCTTCTTAAAGTCATCTATTACCTAAAACAGTGGCTTCGGTGGCTCTTTGAGTTTTGAGATACTTAAGTTATTCTTATTTCAATTAAAAACATGTCACTTGTTTCTTTTCTCCTTCATCTCAAAAATGCTAAATTTTATCTTTTCGTTTGTTGTGTCAACTTGCTCCGAGTCTGAATGAATTCTCCTCTCCCTTGCATTCTAAGAAGGCCGTAAAGGCCCGTACCCATCCCATCTCGAGACAGGCCATTGGTCAACTTAAAGACCCCGATGAACAGGTTGAAAAGACAGCAGATTACAGGGGATGGAATAAGTTGCAGGTACTAAAGTCCAAGGGAATGAACTGTATACGACCTGTATACACTCATTATACAGTGATATACATGTCTAAATAACGGAATACAAGTCTGAGGTGGAGATACAGGTGCTGAAAGGTTGAAATGGGATGTATACACTTGGCATACAGTTTGATATACAGGAAAATGGGCCAAGATACGACCCGTATACAGTGGTATACACTTGGGGTATATAGAGGATTTGAAAGACAAAAATGGGGCCAAAGCCTAATACAATTGCAGCAGGCCCAACACGGGCCCAAATTCACTTTCTCCTTTACTCTTAACTTATTTAATTGCGTGATTACTTATTTTTTGTATTGAACTCTACATTTAGAATTATCAATTAACTTAATTAAATTCCCGAAAAGATGAACTATATTATTTATTAACGTTTATTTTAATATAATTCATTTTTATCGACTCTTATACTTTTATTTAATATATTTAGTCAAAACTTCTATCTTATTCTTCAATCAATTTAAAATGGTTTTCATACTTTAATTGACCAATTTGCTTCAAATTATATTTTAAAAATGATTCGAACAAATTTTAATTAATCTAATTTCCGTTAAAATTCTAACCACTTGTAATTTGAGTCAAATGTTTCCATTAAGGTCCTCTTTTCTTAAAAAAAATAAAAAATTGTTCTTTGTTTAATTATTTTTTTTTCAAATTTAATCGAATATTGTAAATTATTTTTATAATCATTTTTTTTTTAATAGTCAATATGTTTTAGTCAAGTCGTAGGACAATCGCGTGTTAGCGGGCGCTTCAAATGCCTTAAAAATCTTCTTGAAGCGTAAATAAGAACTTCTTATTCATTTTCTCTGAATTTATAAAGATTCAATCTGTTAAAATCTTTTAAATTAAGTTTCTTAATTTCTTTTAAAAATTAAGTGACGACTCTTTTCTATGTATTTTTCTCAAATTGTTTTATACTTTGAACATTTCAAAAATGAAATTTCTAAAGATAGTAAAATTACGGCATAACAAGTGGCACCTGGATGAATAAAATATCTATTATGGGCTTCTGTAAGGATCTGCTGCCTCAACTCACCCACCTTAGGAACACATAAGTGACTCTGGTAACGAAGCACACCATCTCAACTGAAGCAATATATGATCACTATCTTGTTTATCATTAACCTCCGCTACCAATGAAGATTCAAATATATTCTGAACTATCACACCACCATCTGACATGTCTGTAAGACCAACTCCTAAGTGAGCAAACCAATGGACATCTTTTGCTAATTCCTTCCTTTCTTCCTCAACATGTGCTACACTACCCATAGATAATATGTTGAGAGCATCAACTACTACATTGGCCTTACCAGGATGGTAAAGCATATTTATGTTATAGTCTTTGAAGAATTCAAGCCATCTCCTCTGTCAAAGATTCAACTCTTTCTGGGTGAACACATACTGGAGGCTCTTATGATCTGTGAACACCATACTAGTAATGTCTCCAAATATTTAGGGCAAATACTATAGCTGTAAGCTCGAGGTGATGAGTCGAGTAGTTCTTCTCATGTACCCTAAGTTGTCTAGAAGCATAAGTTATGACCTTACCTCGCTGCATCAACACACAACCTAGGCCGACCCTGGATGCATCACAATAAATCACATAACCGTCTGATCCATTTGGTAAGTCAAGACAGGAGTTGTAGTCAACCTAGTCTTCAGTTCTAAGAAGCTTTTCTCACACTCATCTGACCACTGAAATTTGACCTTCTTGTGTGTCAACTTGGTCAATAGAGAAGTTATGGATGAAAATCCTTCAACAAATCTTCTTTAATAACTGGCGAAACCCAAGAAACTTTTGATATGTATTGGAAAGGTGGGTCTGGGCCATTGCTTCACTACCTTTATTTTCTGAGAATCCACTCAAATTCCTTCACTAGATACCATATGACCAAGGAAAGCATCTGACTATAACCAGAATTCACATTTGCTGAACTTAGCGAATAACTAGCGATCCTTGAGGATTTGCAGAACAACTCTCAGATGAGTCGCATGCTCCTCCTCACTCTGAGAATAAATGTGGATATCATCAATAAAGACGATAACGAACAAGTCCAAATACTGTTTGAACACCCTGTTCATTAAGTCCATGAAAGCTACAAGAGCATTTGTTGAAAAACATAACTACAAATTCATAATGACCATACCGAGTTCTGAAGGCTATCTTCGGAATGTCACTATCTCTGACTCTAAGCTGATGATAGCCGGATCTGAGATCTATCTTCGAAAAATAACTAACACCCTGAAGTTGGTTGAACAAGCCATCAATCTTGGGGATAAGGTATTTGTTCTTGATTGTGACCTTGTTCAACTGGCGATAATCAATGTACATTCTAAGAGAACCATCCTTCTTTCTCACGAACAACACTAGGGCACCCAATTGAGAGATACTAGGTCTGATTAAGCCCTTATCTAAAAGGTCTTTCAACTATTCTTTCAATTTCTTAAGCTCAGCTAGAGCCATTCTGTAAGGAGGAATCGAAATAGGCTGGGTATCTGGAAGGAGATCAATTCCGAAGTCGATTTTCCTTTCGGGAGGAACTCCAGGAAGATATTTCGGAAACACTTCTGGAAACTCATTTACTATTGGACTGACTCAAGAGTTGGGGTTTTGGAATTTGAATCCTTAACCTGAACAAGATGATAGATATACCCTTTAGAGATTATCTTTCTGGCCTTAAGATAAGAGATGAATCGACCCATAGGCACTGAGCTACTACCCTTCCATTCTAAGACTGGCTCATTTGGAAACTGAAATCGAACGATTTTGGTTCTACAATCGACTGAGGCATAACAAGAATGTAACTAATCCATGCTTATAATGATATAAAAGTCTACCATTTCTAGATCTGCTGAGGTGACTTTCTGAGAGACTGTGACAGGGCAATTTTTGTATACCCGTCTAGCTATAACTGGGTAACCAATTGGAGTAGAGACTAGGAAGGGTTCTGAAAGAGTTTATGGACTGACACTGAAGTTTACTGATATATAGGGAGTTACAAAGGAAAGAGTAGCCCCTAGATCTAACAATGCATACACATATAAATGAAAGACTCGTAACGTACCAGTGACCACATCAGGAGAATCTTCCTGGTCCTAGCGAGCCTGGAGAGCATACAACCTGTTCTGGCGCTGACCACCACCTGTACCATATGAAGCACCCTGATGAGTTGGGCGACCTGTTGGTGCTGCTGGACTTGCAGACTGAGCCCTATTATTGTTACCTCCTTGCTCCTGCCCAACAGAAGGGAAATCCTTCAACTTATGGCCAGACTAACCGCACCCAAAGCACCCTTCCTTGCCTTCAAGATACTCGCTCGAATGGTTCTTACCACACTTTGGACAAGTTGGGAAAGTCATGTTACCTAAAGTACTTCCTTGAGACTTAGAGCATGATACACTACCTTTTTGATCCTGTCGAAACCTGGGGGATAGAGCACTAGTTGATAAAGGTGCTAGGGTTGTAGACCTCTGCTGAAACTGTGAGTGATTTCCTCCACCCGATTTTTGCTGAGAGTATTCATAATAGTCTGTTCTAGCTTTCTTGTTGTCCTTAGCCATTTCCCTAAGCTTATCTCTATCAACCTGCTGAGCATGAGTTATAATCCTGGAGATATTCATATCATCTAACAACATAGCATTCCTGCACTGTCTTCATCAAATCGGATACCCCAAACATAAACTTACTCATTTGTGCCCTTGGATCGGCAACCATGTATGGAGCATACCTGGAGAGTTGAGTGAACTTCAGTCCGTACTCTTGGACTGACATTGTACCTTGTCTCAAGTTCATAAACTCCTGAGCTTTAGCCTCCCTCAACTCTCTCGGGAAAAACCTGTCCAGAAAAGCTCAAGTAAAACACTCTCAAGTCACATGAGCTGCATCTGTACCGCTGTTTTCTTTCCACTAAGAGAATCAAATGTGAGCTATATCCTTAAGATGGTAGGATGCCAACTTTACCCTATCATTTCCAGTCACTTGCATCACTCCACAGATTTTCTTAACCTCATCAATGAAGTTTTGTGGGTCCTCACCAATCTGCGACCCTAGAAACTCAGACAGATTCATTTGAACAAAATCTCAAACCCTAACTACCACTTATCCACCATTGGTGTTAGTAGGTACTAGGGCCTGCTGATTGTTCTAGTTGGCTACACTATGTGCCAAAAGTTGGATTGCATTTTGAAACTCTGCATTCGTAACCTCTAGGTCCGGGACTAGAGGAACTGCGTTAGCATTGTGTGCATTAGCATTTCGTGGGTTAGCTCTACGTGGAGGCATGGTCTGAAACACATAACGATGGATTCAAATGGAGAAATTAGATCATACCTCACGCACAATAAGAGTAGCAAATAAAGTGAAGTTTTTTCTTAAAACACTTCATAGCCTCCCTCTCATAGATGTGGTGCACTTCACACCCATGAAAGAGACTCTACTTAGTGCGGCTTTCAGACATCCTAGGACTCTTGAACATAATGCTCTGATACCAAGTTTTTCACACTCCGAGGCTACTCCCTTGACGTAACACGGGACCTAGGATTACGAGTGACCCCAAGCTACTTTGAAGCTAGCATATCATAAGCATACTATACTATAACATGACTGAGTAAAACATATACTATGCGAAAGCTAAATAGTAGATAACTGAATGTGGGGAATACCCAAATCTGATATGAATGTATATAAAACTAACTAAGAGTTTAGAGACACTGAACATTCACTCAAAGATAAAGCTGAATCTAATACTATGTCGAGAAAATCCTCTAACTGACTAGAGTTATTGGGACATGTCCTAGCTAACCCTAGCAAAACTAAAACTCAAATGAAAGACCGAATATGAAAACACGTGTATATTGTCCTCTAAGTATAAAGATTCACCACTGAAGTTGTTGAATACAGATTGGGAATCCGATCTATGCGTGATCTGGATGCTGAGTACCCGAACCTACATCATGAAAGGATGTAGCGCAGAGTATGCGTCAGTACTTGGAATGTACTGAGCATGCATGATATGGATAATGGTTGAACAAACATATAAGCTGAACAAAATATAATTGAGTAATGACATAATCTGAACAGAATAATAATACTGAAATATACTGAAATGAACTTAACAGAATGCAATGACCAAGTACTAATTATTAACATAACACGATGAGACTGAATACTAAAGTATAATTGAAAACTTGGTCAAATGCACTAGAGTCTGTTTGTGGGAGCTTCTATTAACTGACATAAAACCACGTGAGCTAAACGTGGAGTCCGATGTATACGTCCCATCGAGAGGACCCAATATACCTTGTCAGGGGTATAAAGGCATGATTGGCGAGATCACTAAATTTGTTGCCCAACAGAGGGGACTTATAAACCTACGGGGGCACGTAGTTCTGGGACTTTGAGGGTACGTTGAACCCTAGTCCACTCAGTGCTAAGTCTACCCCCAATTGGAATTGTGTCTGACACAACATAATTGAAATACTGGATAGCTCAATATTCTGACATGCAAATATAAGAATGCAACATTTATGAACTGACAATGTAACATTAGAAACTGGAGCATGTATATATGTTTAAGTGACCTAGCAAGTGTAATTCATGAACTAAGAGAATCTACACCACTAGAGTTCTGAATTTCATGCAAGAACTAAGCAATGATTTCACGAAAACATGATAATCTGATTAGGAACACTATAACATCTAAATCACAACCAATATCTAAGGTTTTAGAAACCCTGGGTCTAAGAAAGATATAGCGAATCAAGAATCTGACTGAATTCTAGGGACCTAGTGGATGAAAGGAATCCACTAGTGAAATCCCATATACATGGTGACAAAATTCATGAAGAAATCCTTTGGATTTTAGGGCTGAACTGAAGAAAAATCTCCTGCTTGTTCTTGAGGGGTTGGTCGACTCTTTCTCCTCTTTTTGTTCTAAGTTTTGGTGAATTTTGGAGAATAAAGGTTTAAGGTAGGTTATGACTAGATTATTCGGATTAAACTGAGTATAACGACGTAGTTTAAATGTCCAAAGTATAGGGGAAAAGACCAAAACGACCCTAACTTAAAAGCGGACGAGGCCATCGACGGACCTAGCCGATGGACCGTGGACTTACCGATAGTCCGTCCTGTCAGTTCGTCATTTGGCGTCTGAGGCTAGGTGAAGGGGTCACGATCCACGGACCCTGGACCACGAACTGTGGTTCCACCGTACTGTAGGTCCTGTCGTGGGTCATGGATTTTTTGGAAATTATGGGTGAAGTTGGGGTGACCAACCACGGACCACACCTACGGTCAGTGGTCCCATCCACGGGCTGTGGGTGGCCTCTGTCGGTGGCACCTGCAACATCTAGAAAATATGTTATTTGCTCTTTCTCAAATTTGGGGTGTTACTTCTAAACCCGCAAATTCTCCTTTCATGGCATAAAACCCAATTATATCAATTCCAACTTAGAAACATGGGTCCATGTAAATTCATCCTAAAACATGCATTCCTATCAATTCAATCATAACCCAATCAATTGGATCATCATTCATCAAGACCCACAACATTAGAAGAAAACCCTTACTCAAATTGGGAAATTTCTACTTTTTAATTGGGGAATCTTGGGGACTCCATGGAAGGAAGAATTTCATGGATGAAAAGCCATCATACCTTAATAACAAAGCCCACAAATGCTTGAGGATTGGAGACTTGAACTTGACCCTAGCTTCAACTCTTCCTTCTTCTTCAACTTTCTAGAGAGAGAATTATTTTGGAGAGGAACCCAATTCTTTTAGTGAGTTTGAGAGAATTACTTGAATGAGTGAATTTATGGGTTAAAATAACTTATATAGGGGTCCTAGACTTGGGTAAAACGACATCACTTTGATTCAATTAAAACCAGAAAAGACTCAAAAGCCCCTATACTTTAAAATTGTCGACCCCACCCACGCCTCCACTGATGGACCATGGACTGACCTACGGTCCGTCCTGCTCAAGTGTCAGTAGGTTTAGAGACTTTTTGGCCACATATGGTTCCCCTAGCCACGAGCCGTGGACCCATCGATGGATCGTGGGTCCTGGCGTGATCACTACCTATGCCAACTTCCTTGGGTGCTCATCCACGGACCCATCTATGGTCCGTGGTCCCATCCACGAGTGGTGGTTAGCCCTTGTGAGATGACACCTTGAATTTCTTAGCATGCTATTGTCTCCTTTCAAAATCCGAGGTGTTACAATTCCTATTCATTTAATATTTAAAATAATCATAAACCCAATAAATAACTGTGAAAAATTTTATAGATATTTTATTATTTATTTAACTATATATGTTATTAATGGTATTATTGTAGTAACTCAACTTTATTGGGTCATTTTGGTATTTCAACTTTTAACTTTTTTTGTTCCCACTTATAGTAATACTAGATTTGGGAACGTGCGTTGCACGTTTATTCCATAATACTTCATATAAATTTTGTATTGCAAATGACATATTTTATCCCCTTCAAATCTTTGGTATTTACGAAAAAAATCCATCATTGTTTCGATATACCTTTAACTATAAAATTGACTAAAAGTGCATAAAGTAAAAGTAACTAACTATTGCACAAATTCAAAATTCAAATGAGGATACTAAAATACCACATGCTAGCCTAGGCTAATGTATACAAAGCAACAAATGATGGTAAATTCTAATAATAATAACAACATAACAACAAAGAAGAAACATAAATGTTAAACTAAACAAATAAAAAGAGACGAGAGAAGAGAGCATAGAGATTTTCTCATGTTTTTTTCCAATTCATTTAAGTGTGTACATTATTGTCTCAAATGTCACTATTTATAGGATAACATTGAGGAACACAAAGAGTTGTCATAAATATGATATTAATCCATTTGAGATTATCGATGAGAGATGAGAGTTAAAAACATAATGAATTTAATTAATGAGAGTTAAATACAATTACCCAATGAAGAGTTAGTGGTAATTTATGTATACTAATATGATGATTTACTATTTACTATTTAATATTTAATTTATTAAACAATTTATAACATTTAAATGTAATGTAGAAATAAAACTATAAACTAAGGATAAAATATGTAAAAGAATTCAAATATATTAAATGTTTAATGGAAACTATATCAGTAGTACCCAATGATCCTGCAATAATACAACCTAATTCTCCTCACCCCATAACTACAACTATGGCCTTGACTTCTCATGGTAGTACTGGTTCCCCAAATACGCTTCCTTCATTGCTATCCACACCATCTGTCCAATCCAATCCTAGGTAGTTTGCAAAGTTGGTATCTAATTTATAATCTATTCCAAGGCCAAATAACATATCTAGTGCTCTTTCAAATGTACCGATAAATCTTGGCCCAAAAATGGCCTCTTCTTTGCCAGAAGAATTTAATGTGAATGTTACTCACATTAAGGAAACAAATTCAATTAAACTAACATGTGTATCATTCAGCAAGCAGTCAAAACTATCTCCCACGAGAAATGTAGATCAGTCACAACCGAGGCAATCTTCTCCATCTCCATCACTACAGATCACAAATATCGATGTAAAGACTGCTCGATCACCAGTAATGGAACCTCTGCCTTCAGAGAGCACTGAAGAAACCCAGAATTCATTGATGAAATCCACAGCTAAGAACTTGCATTATCTATATCGTCATATTATTGTAAAGATCAGTCTTCTTGAGGAAGAGTTCACGTGCATCGAGGCCCTCATCGACACATAGACCATTTACTAGGAAAGGCAAATGTGGAAAATAAAGTTGTTTTATATACACATCAAAATATATAAATCACACAATGGAAGAGGAGATTGAAATTCCCGTGTCATAAGACGATTTAAGGAAGATTTTGATTTTGAGGAAATAAATTAAAAGTTCAATAAGAAAGAGGTTGAGACTTTTTCAGCAAAAATAACAAGTCCAAAGAGGCTTATGGAATGAGAATGGAAAATAGATGGATGATGATGATGTTAACGTGAATCCAGAGAAGTACATCATTCATTTTAACATCATCACCATTCATCACTTTTTCAAATTAATTTCCATCATCCACTTTGGTTTTATTATTTTTTCGGTAAAGTCACAAGCATCTTTCTTATTGAACTTTTCATTCATTTTCTTGATATCAAAATCCTCCTAAATCTTCTTATGATACGGGGATTCCCATCTCCTCTTCCCACCGAATAATTTCTTGAGATTTGATGTATATATAAAGCAACTCTATTTTTCCTTCCTAGTGAATGTCCTATGTGCCTATGAGAGCCTCGATACACCTAATATCTTCCCCAAGCATACTGAACTCTAGAATGATTAGAGGATATATATATATACCTACAAAGTGTTAGTTGTGAGTATTAATAATGACTACAGGGTTTCTTCAGTGCTATCTAATGGCAGAGGTTCCATTATTACTGCAAGAGAAGACTCTGAATTGATATTTTTGGTCTGCAGTCACGAAGATAGAGAGGACCACCTCGATCGTGATTGTTTCTCAATTATCATGGGAGATAGCTTTTACTTCTTGGTGAATGATACACATATCGGCTCAACTGAATTTGTTTCATTAATAACTAGAGTCGGAGTAGCATTCACACTAATTACTTCTAGCAAAGAAGATATCATTTCTAGGCCTGGATCCATTGGTTCACATGAAAGCGGACTAGATCCATTGATTGGCATTGAAAAAGATGATAAATTAGATGGCAATTTAGAAAACTACCTAGGACTTGATTGAACAGGCAGTATGTATAAAAAGGAAGGAAGTGTATTTGGGTAACCAATACCACCATGAGATGTCGAGGACATAGTTTTAGGTGTGGGTGAGGAAAATGAGGCTATATTATTGCAGGATCGACGGGTATAAATGAATGTACTTTGAGGTGATAGAGCATACATAACCTGCAGATCATATATGTCACTACCGTGGAAGACTATATACTCATAGATTCTTTCACATGCAAAAATCTGAGGACCATACTTCCATCGTCTTTCCATCCCAAAGGATTTAATATTCCAAATATCGATAGTGGAAGAATGAAGGTTCATATCGATTAGAAAGCCTTTGTAAATTCAGAGATCGATATGACAGAAAGGAGTCTATTAATACGTAATTGGGTTGTTGTGGCTGGGGTTATTCTCTGATTAGTACAGTAATTGTCGCTTCTATGAATATGGTTTGAGATGTGTGAAAACTATGAAGATTAAATGTGAACGTCAACACACCAATTATCGGGAGTCTATTCGACATCTCCTTTGTATTAGACCTAGGCTTTGATACCAAATTATCATGACCCAAACCATCGGGCTATGTGATCACCTACTCTAAAACCTAGATAGGAGAACCCTTGCCACCTAATTTAAGACTGAAAATGTGGAGGTAAACAAATTTTCAGTTTATAACCTTATTTAAAAATAGAATTACTCTCAATCTTGATTAAATAACATATATCTTCCAAAAATACATAGAATCCTCCCTAGGAACTAGTCTACCCAGGTAGAAGATCTTCTAAGAGAACATAATATCTGAAAAATAAGACATAACTACCACTATAAGGAAAAAAGTAGTAGTAGTTGCATGAGATCATACCTAAGAAACATTACTGAAGCAGACTATCTCAAGTTGCATAGAAATAGTAGTATTAGTACAAGCAACACGTACTAGTATGCATCATCAGTAGACCCAAATCTACCACATAATATCATGTAAATAATCCAATGAAAACATATAACTTGAACTCTATTGTGGGAATTAATTTCACCGATGTAGTGGCTTGTCACCTGCCTGATGGCTTGAACGGGACAAAACCTTGGAAATCCTCTCAAATTATCTTATTTCATAACACATCTTCAAACCTTGACATCCCAAACCAACTCCTTCACGCCAAGTTCTATATGAGAGTTCTATTCACCCGAATTCACTTCCAAAAAGTCCTACAAACTTCTAAAATAAGGAACACAAACTCCACTTAGACGTTTCACCCGATCCTTTCTCCAGATTTCCCTAGACCTCATCTTGTCCATATTTCATCCGAGTCTAGCCTAGCCTAAAATTTTCAACTCCCCAACCCAGAAGTTTTCTCACTCAGTTTTTTTATGATTAGTTCACCCATTATGATAGGGAGGATCGTTACCGTAAAATAAACTAAAATTAATTGGCCTATATGATCAACATAGGAGCATACACAATACATATATGTCAACGTATACCACTTGGTTCTTGAATTCAAGAGAGAAGAATAAAGGAACAAAAATTTAAGCAGAGAAATACAAAAAACAAAACAGATAATATCCGAGTTCATACTTTTGTCGATGTAAATAATGAACTATGTTAATCATAGGCTAATCAATACTATTCAATGGCTCCAATTATCAAGAAAAAAAAAATACAAATAAACTTATCTGATTTAGAATATCATTTACTAAATCAAAGAAAGGACTTTATTATTTAAATAAGCTAAAACTCATTGACAGTAGATAGTAAAGGTTTAAACAATTTTGACTTGTTTTTATGAAAATAGAAAAAATAGGATACAATAATTAGGGTTAAAAGAAAAGCATTTGTTTGGAGTTTGGGCAGTAAACCAATTTGTGAAGTTATAAATTTTAAAAATTGACATTCAAGACTTTAATGACTCATACAAAAAGGGTCTTCACAAACTTGTATGTTGAATACAATAATTAGGTAAAGGATGAACTTAATACTTTAAGAGACTCTATTCACTCTCACACTAATTAGAAAAAGTCTTTAGAGAAAAGTTGAATTTAACTCTAGAAAATAGGGCTACTCTATTAGGAAAACAAGCAAGAATTATATCTGAAAAAATAACAAACAAAGCTAAGAAAAGATTTAAAAGGGAAGGGCTTATTACCTTTTTCCGAGCAGCAAATGTGGGTGATGAGATTGATGAATAAGCTTCCACATCTCGCTTAATTAACTCAAAAATAGAAAGAAAAAATTTAGAACTTGAGCTTGAAAGTTATAGGCTGGGGACAATGAGTCCAACATCCTATCCGAGTAAATAAATTTTAGCCTTTTTGGCTTCGAAAATCGTTGTTGAAATAGTGAGAAAGAGAGAGTTATTTATAGGATTGAAAAATTCTTAATATGAACTTTGATGTGGGACTTGGGAAAAACTAAAATTTCTTAGAGGATAAGGATTGATGCGCTACACACATACAAATTCATACGATCTTTGAATGAAAGTTAAAGTCAAAGAAATTGAAAAACAAAGGGATAATATTGTGAACATTATGGAATGCTTCTTTAAATGACCAATCTAAATCTATCAAAAAAGTATAAGGAAGGATAAATGTGACCATATTCTATTATAAAATTATTATATGACACTACTGTCACTTAATACTTCAATATTAACATCATAAGTTAATTAATCATTATTAATAAACTAGTAAAATTACCCACGCTTTGCGCAGGTATTTAATATCACAAAATTTATAAAATAATACTCAAAAACTATCTGTCATTGAATACCTAAACTGCATCATAAAATGATGTGGTGCTGAATGACGTTAGTTTACGGAATGTATAGTATGTAACTAGTTAAGTGAAACAAGTGGCTAAAACTTAATATACTGAGCTATATGAAGAACTCTAAAGATAGGCTGAAACAAACTCAATTGAATAATAAAACATGCATGTGTGGTTTAACAACAAATCTTTAAAACTGAATATATGCAATAATAAAAACATACTAAAAATAATATAACTTTATTTTTCTTAGAAAGTTTCTCTAACCAACAACCATCATGTGAGCGTCATGATCATACAACGTCCTTCCCACATTACCGGAGCTATCCTATACCTTGCCAAGGTAAAGGATGAACATAGCTAATGGATCCAATCTATGAGCCCTTACCAAGGGCTTACTGATGAGTCTCCCTAATCAACGACATGATCATATCCTACTCTAGGGGCATAGTTCTGGAGTTAGGATTACCTGAATCCTTATCCAACTCAGTGCTCAATACTACTCCCAAAAATATGCATTGTGCTTAATAACTATAAATACGTCCCACTTTATGGAAAGTGTCTCACTTTAGTGGAAGAATTGATAATCTGATACTTTGAGTCTATGCTCAATAATGCTTCTTCAAAATTGAACTAATCGAAACCGAATTTTACTTTATAACTTGATTATGCTTTTTTTGAAATATGACTATGTTTTTTAAAATTTGAGATATGCTTTCTATAAAGCTGAACATGCTTTGTTTAACAAATGGTCTATACTTTCTTTATGAAAATATGCATCTTGAGGCAAAATATATTTTCTCGAAATATTTCTAAAGTAATGCACTTGAAGCAAAATATACTTTTTTGAAACTCTTGTAAAATAATGCACTTGAATCAAAATATACTTTCTTGAAACTCTTCGAAAATATTGCACTTCAAACTAAATATATTTCTTCAACTCTTTCTTGAAAGACTTTTTAAAAACTTGCAAAATATTTCACTCATGAAAATAAAGCATATTAAATACTATAACAAGGTTATCTAATAACTTAGGCTAAGAAGGGCCCATGTAGTAGACCAAATACGAATGATCAATCAAAATCATCATTGATATGAAAAGTAATAATTTCAATATTAGGATCAAGAATCAACAATTTGAAATAGAGAGAATTTGAAACCAAACACTTTGGGTAAAAAATCTAAGCTTTGATCTTACTAACAAAAATTTCAGATGTAGGACTTGAGGAAGAACTATGGTTGACATGTTATTGGATTTTGATGGCGAAGATTGTAATTGTCGTGGTCCTCAAGAAAGATGAACTTTTTTAATACTTGGATATGAATGAAACATGTGAGAATGACAAAAAAGGACCATGATAAGATAAAGCACAAAAGAGAGTGAGAGAGAAATATCGTGGTTATTTGCTTTCTATTCTCACTCTGGGTCATCTATCTCCATATTCAATCATCGAACATAGAGATATTCAGAATCTTCTAAACCCATTCGCGGATAGGGAATTTGATGTTCAAATGCCAGCTATACTTTCATATAAGTTCACCATATGAAATGGAGAGAAGGTTGAAAAAGGATGGAAACATATGAAGATGTGAGAACTTACCTGATAGATTTCATAGCTCTAGGAGCGAGTGACTGGTGAGATCTGAGGTAGAAATGGTGATGAATTGGTCAATATAGCCTCGATCATGATCTTCATCTAGGCTCATTATAATGGAGTTCTTTCCTCGATTCATGAGAGTAATGATTCCCCCACACACTGTCCCCGAAAAATATAAAAAACAACAAATGGATTATTGAGAAGGGTTGCCTGGTCTCAAGAGCCAAAGCCCAAAGATTTGTCACAACCCTCAAAACCCCTAGCCCAAGCTGACCCAGACACAATGTGAAGGTTTGTCTAAATAAGATGATCACACCATCAATTGCAGGATCTGAATACCATGGAGAATACATAAGTGGAAGTGAATGAATAACCAAGATTTAGGAGAGTGATACTTTTAAAGTCCATGTGAGCGATTACCCAGAACCTGTCTTTCGACTACTCATAGTTGTTTCGGACAATAGGAATATCCGACTCCCTTATAAAAAAAACATATTTGTTGACCGCTTCATCTCTCTTTTTTCCTCAACATGGCTACTTAGTCGGATTTTAAAATCATCCTAGAAGAAGTAAGTCTTGAGAAACAATGTTATCAACACCAAGTTTTGGAAGAGTACTATCACTCATTTTTTCTTTCTTCATCTGACCACCGCATTGAGAGAAGATTTGCCTTAACTAAAAGGGGATGAAGATATGGAAAGTTAAGAGCGAGGAATAAAAGATTTATATACATAAAAAAAAAAAAGTTAAAAAGAGTTAGGTTTAAGAAATCAGGAAAATTAAAGAAAGAGTTTTAAAAAGTTGAAAAGAGTTTGACGGAATCATGAAAGGTTAGAATGAGCAGCCAATTTATAGGCGCAAGGAAAGAAGAAATCGTTGCCTTGGGTGACACATCGTCATTGGGCCCAATGATCAGGCTATGCTTGGCAGGTGCATTGAAGGCAATGGGACCAACATCTTTTCTAATAGCTAAGATTATCATTAGATTGATTTATTATCGAAATTTGTGAAGATTATTCTACTTCCCAAGTCAGTCTAACTGAAAATCTGAGAGACTATTTGTATTGAATAAAAATAACTTGAGGATGTGGTAGAATAAGGGATGAACACATGACACGAAGAATACTCTAAGGAAGTTGATTCGAAAAAGTAAGATAGGTCAAAATTGGTCTTGATGAGTTTCCAAAGACATCATAATGATTGTCATTTGAAGGAAACAAGGACTTGTATCCTCATGATGTAGGGAAATATAGAAAAGGACGGATATGCTAGATATTATCATACAAATATCCTAATCATTATAGAGAAATATTGGTTGACACCATTAATGATATTTTCACGTAGATAGCAACTAACTGTAGTAGTACTTTAGGGCTTGGGTAAATTTTTTCTTTTGGTTAATGTATTACCTTTGTAACCTATAAATAGTATCTTTTCACACAATTGTAATTCACTTGATTCCAAGGAATACACCATCAACACACTTTTATTCTTGAGATCCAAGCTTTTCATATTTCACTAATTAATCTTTGTTTTATAGCATTCATTTACTACATCGTTCTTGGATATGAGTCTTAGAGTCCTCGAACAACATTGGATCCAGTATACAAAGATTCATCATCAGAGCTCTAACGTTTTATACTGCTTTCTTTTACATATTTTATTATCTCTATTTTTTTTCATTTACATTTATCAACATATTCAATTGCTGACAAACCTATACAAAGGAGTTAAACTAAGACTCGTATATCCTTAATCTCGTATAAATTCAACCGACCATTTTCTTAGTAAACATATATATTATCCAAAAATTATCAAATGATATTTAATAGCTTATTACTGACATTGCAAACAATCCTTCTTTTATAATTAATAATAAATATATAGATGTAAGTTATGTTGGGAGAAACGAACTAGTCAAAGTTAGTAGTATATACAAAATGAAATGAAACAAAGGGAACTGCTAGTTGGCATCTAGAAGGCATTGTAGATGTATATAATTTACTTATGCACGTTGTGTAACAACTAATTCTTATACACCAAAAAATCATTAAAATATATACATATTCTATAAAATAAAATCAATTAAAAATCAGAAAAAAGGAACATATATACTAATTGTTCCATTAGTGGGAAGGCTTAGCTTGTAGCAACATTGAATTATGGAAGGTATTGAAATTAGTGATTCAAATAGATGGAAAAAGGATGAAGAAGAAGCATTGAAATGGGAAGATAATGATCATGATGTTCCAAGTTATAATAATGTTATAAGAAGAGGAAGTGATGATGAAAGAATAATTAGTCTTAGCATGGAAGAGAAAAGGAATTTGTTGAATAGACTTATGAACATTCCTCAAGAAGAAGAAGACAACCACAACTTCTTGTTAAAGCTCAAACAACGCTTTCATAGGTATGTAATCTTAACACATTTGATTGTTAAAATGGCATATGAACATTGTTTAAATATATTTTTGACCATTTTTTATTTAGGTCAAATATCTAACTAAGTACTTTTTTTTAATCTATTTTTTTGTGTATAGTGCAATTTTTTGTGTTATTGAGATTTGATGAGACTTTCCTGATATTTCTGATTAAATCTTTTTTTTTATAGCTCACATAAAATCAAGTGGCCATAGTTTGTAAATATTTTATGCAAATAAAATTTTTGTATAGCTCCCATAAAACCAAGCAGCCATAGTTTGTAAATATTTGATGGAAATAAAAAAATGTTTATTTTTGTCAATGTTATATGACTAAAATTGCTTAGGAATATATTTGATAGATCATTTAGAACCAACCCTAAATATGAAGAGCCTATTTTTGTCATTTTCTCGAGCCTGATGCATCAATTCTAAATCCACCACAGGATATTGAATTTTATCTTCTAGCTCTTATTATGTAGATCGTAACATTCTCAAGATGGTGTGTGTTAAACATTTGATGAATTTAACCAAAAAATAAATAACATTAGCAGTGTAGCATTAATTTAATATTTCATTATGAAGTTAACAAGGTTTTTCGATTTTTGCCTACATCACAACTCGAATCAATCAGGGTTGGGATTGAATTTCCGAAAATCGAAGTTCGTTTCGAGCATTTAAATGTAGAAGCAGAAGCGTATGCGGGGACAAGAGCATTGCCTACAATGTTCAACTTCACAATCAATATGATTGAGGTAATTTACCTTAATTATGCAAACAGATTAAAAAAGAAAAGCAAGTACTAGGTGTTAATAATCTCATATAATAGCATGTTATTATATATAACGAATTTAGTAAAGTATATATATATACTTTAAAAATTAAATCTCTCATATTTAAATTTTGGATCCAACTATGATAATCTCTACGTGTTGACTTGCATAAATTAAACTAAAACTACTCTAACCTCTATCTTTAAACTTGTAGGGTGCCTTGAATTATTTCCACGTTCTTCCAAAAAGAAAAAAGTCATTTTCAATTCTGAATGATGTTAGTGGAATCATCAAGCCTGGAAGGTGAGAGTTCTTTCCCAAATGATAATTAGTAAAATGTCAACAATTTGATACCGGTAGGGGTGTACATGACCGGGTTGGTTCGGATTTTTTAAATATCAAACCAAATCATTTGTGTCGGATTTTTAAATTTATAAACCAAACCAAACCAATAAAACTTGGGTTTTTCAACCTCGGTTTTTTTTGGTTTTTCGGGTTGTTTCGGGTTTTTCCGGTAAAGTATTCATACAAACATATAATTTACTTGTACTTCAAATATTTCTTTAGTCCTACCAAAATACAACTATCTAAGGTGTTTCTTAAAAACACAACACAATATGATATGATTAATGACACTAAAATATCCAACAAAAATAATAATAATGAAATTGCGTAAAACAAATATTGCAAATCAACAAGTCATAATTAAAATTATCATAATTTAAAAGTACTAAATCATGCTAAAATAAGTTTAATAAGTATTAGTTACATGACTAAATATTAAAAGAAATTAAAATTAGATTATGTATTTTAATTGTCTAAACCAATGTAAAACTAAAGAGAAAATATTCAATATTATTGTCATTCTTAGTGTTGAATTGATTTTCTTTTTGCATTAGTATTAGTTTGATTTTGATTTAAGCTTTATTATAATTACCAACATCTGTGAACTATAATCTTTATTGAACCATTCATAATTCTAAGTTTCAAACTTGAAATAATATATTAAAAGATAAAAACTATGAAAAAGTATAAGAAATATTTAAA